>AFQZ01000250.1:0-56062 GCA_000222935.2 Aciculosporium take MAFF-241224 | reverse complement strand
TAAGGAGACATAGGTTGTAAGTAGAGGTAATTATCTAAAGCTTTTAATAATAATAATTGAAATATATTAACTATTAATATATGCCTGCTTTTATAATTCTATAAAGCAGCTTTATTATAACTATAATAATATCTAGCAGGTAAAGGTATGTAATTTATACTAGAAGCTTTATAAGAATTATGCAATTAAGCTTTGTTTATAACTATATATATGCTTAGGTAATATCTCTTAACTAAGCCATAATGCCTTTTCTTTTTAATAATAAAGTAAGAGTAATAATAAGCCTCTAGCTAGCTCTTTAAATTATTAGGGACTATATAAGGATAACCTCTTTCCTATAATTACTATATTCTTAAATAATATATTATGATTTTTTGTATAGGGAATTAGTTGCTTTACCCTTAATCTTATATACTATTTATAAATTAAAAAGTCTCTTACTTTTATGCTTTTAAGGGTTGAATTAAATAAATTTAAACACATTTCTTACTAGCAGAGTGTTAATCTTAGCCTTATTAAAGAGTTTAAAGGGTTCTCTAGGCATAGTAATCTTTCTTTACATACAGAGGTTAATTATAAGTTAAAAATCAGCCTTTTCTTTCTTTATAAGGAAAACTTTTAGTTAAGGGTATTTCTAAGGTCTTCTACAGCCTCTTTATAATAGATTTATAGGGTTATTAAGGGAAATCTTATAAATAATTTTATTAATCTTAGCGTTTTCCTAGTCTAGGTTATTTAAGCCTAGGCCTTGCTCTTCTTAGGAAGTTAAAGCTATTCCTATAGCTTTCTTATTTTAAGCTTAGTTATCCTTATAAAAAGTCTTTGTTTTTAGTAAAGTAATATATAGCTTCATAACTATAAATTAAAACTTTATAAGGCTATAAGGCTATAAGGCATCTTAATAATATAAGTCTTTTCTTTTATTAAAAGAAGCTTATATAAGCTAGTCTATTTACCTTTTTTATAATAAACTTATATATTAGAGTTTAAGAGAAGGTTATATATTAGCAGGGTTATTAGGCTATTTTAAGTATTAAGGACATTATTAACTTAGTGCTTTATAAGACTATATCTTGCTTTATCTATTACTTTCTAAAGCATTTTAGCTTTTTTAGTAATTATAAGGCTTAGGGGGGAATTATTTATTATTCTTAAATAGGTTTTAAAGACTAAGAGGGTAGGAATAAGGCTATTTAGGCTAGCAGAGTTATTAACTGCTTTAATAGCTATTTAAAGTATTTGCTTTTTTAAGAAAAGACTATAGGCTTTAGTCTTAATAATATTATATACTCTTTAAAAAGGGGCGTGATATTACTTAAGTTTTCTAATACTATTATATGCTTTAATAAGGACTTTATTAATATTAATTAATAATAGTTAAGCTAAATGCCTAAATTTATTAAAAGCAAAGTTTTTTTTAGTATTATAAACTATCTAGTCTAAAGGCCTAAGATATATATTAATTTAACATTTCTTAAGGGCATTCTAAATATCTTAAGCTTTTTATTATTAGGGTCTAAGAAAGTAAGTAGCTTAAAATAAAGTTATTAAGTTAATAATATAAAGAATAGGCTTTTTATTAATTTATATAATATTAATAAGGACCTTATAGTTAAATTTAAGATTATCTTTAAAAGTAAACTTAAATCTACTTAAAGCCTTAGCGTTTATCTAGTATTAATAATAGGCATATGTAATCCTTTTTATATTAGCTTTATTAAAATCTTTACTAGCTTTGGCAAGAAGGTTGTATAGTTAGTTAATTAAAGGGTAGCTAAATTAATAATAAAGTTAGTAAAGTTCTGCTTTTAAGAGCATAAAGACAGTAGGTTCTTAGGAACTAATTATCTACTAAGGATATTCTTATTTCTAGATAATAAGTACTTATGATGGATTCAAGCTTAAAGCTCAGATCTACACAGCCGGAGAGCGGACGGCTTTACGTAAGCAATACATAAGCGGCTTAGGCCCTAGTTATACATATAACTATAAAGGTAGGGTTACTAGAAGTAGATAAATCTTTTTCTTTTTTTTCTTTTTATAAATAATATTCTTATTTAAGTTACTAGCTCTGCAGTTGCATTCTAGCAAGACCATAACAGTACTTTCTTTTCTCTTTAGATAAGGAGGTTCTTAAGATTATTAAGCTTAATACTTATTTTATTTATATTTATAATAAAATATGAGAAAGGTATAGCACTATTAAGAATATAAAAAGAAATTATACTAAAGATTATAAGAAGCTTTAAAATGCTATTTAAGGTTATACTTTTAGTACTAAAGTTAATAGTTCTCTAGTTAAAAGAAGGCTTAATTATAAGGTTTATTATAAGGCATATTAAGGCTTTAACTTAACCTTAGCTAGTAGTTAAGATTCCGGCTACTTTAGTATTTAGAAGGATATTATAAAATGTTTCTACAGTATATTATAAATCTATAAGAAATACCTGCTATTATATGGTTTTATTAGTATTATAGTTACAAGGGTCTTTAATAAATAATATGTATTTAAAGGTGTTATTTTATAAGAAATTTATAGTTAAGGCAGAAAAGAGTAGGGAATTAGGTGCTTATATAAAGAAAGTTATAAATGTAAGGATTTCTTATGCTTTTTTGTTACTTTATGCCTTTTCTTCTTTAAAGGTAATAAATGCTATATTCTAGGCAGCTTTTTTGTATTTATCCTTATTACTACTATCTAGGGGTAATAACTTTTTATTTTTACCTTTAAATGCTTATAAGAATATATAAAATTAGTGTTTAAAAGGAGGGGATTTATACCTTTAATTACTTTACTAAGTTTTTTTTACTTTCTTTTACTTAGAAACAGAATAGTTAGTTAACTAATATTCTTTTTTATAATAAATAAAGTATTTCTTAGATCTAGCTTTATTTTAGGGATAAAAAGCTTATAAATATCATTAGTTAGTAAATAAGACTATATTAGGGCTTAGGGTAGTATTTTAAGGTTAGTACTTGCTTTCTCTTATAATTTATTAGCTTATAAATGATTTTAAAACAGGTTTTATTATATTATTATTCATATACGCTAGGTAGCTAAAGCCACTATCTAGTTCATCAACTAACTTCTTAATATAGGAAAAACCCTAAAATAGGGGAGAAAACCCATATTCTTTTATATAGCTCCTGCTAAGCCTTTAATATAAAGTCTTTATTATTTTTAACTATTAGTATAAGATATCTGCCAGTTCCCCCAGAACTGCAGATAATAACAGAAGTATAGTTATGCTTTATATAAAAGGTTAGTATATTAGTAAAAACCCCCTATAAGTACCTCCTCTCCTAATCTAGCTCTTCCTCCTTTATTTTATTATTTCTATTACCTTTAGTCCCTTTCTTAACCTTAATATTACATATTTACTATACCTTATAAAGCTCCTTAGCCAACCTATACTACTAAAGTCACCTAGTTAAGAGCACCTACTTTATAATATTTAGTGCTAGCTTCTTATTATTAAGCACTACCCTAAGCTCCCATAGGTCTCTTATTATAGGCACTACTAGGATTAGCCTTAAATAGTTATATTTTAGGCAGGAAAGGATAAATTAGTAGATATCCTTATCTCCTCCCTAGTAATAATATATTAGTAATATTACCTTAGGCACCTATCTATTATAAAAGAAGGCATTTAGCCTTATTTTCTCTGTTTAAAGCTATACTAAGGCTATAGATTTATGCTTTAGCAGGCTATTATAAAGCCTTGCTATTTTTTTTATACTTTTAAAGTTAGGTTTCTTATTTACTACTATTACTTTTACCCGTTTTTTTCTTACTTAAGCCTTATGCCTTTATTATATTTACTATTTTTCCTACTCCCTCTTTAATTCCTATTTAGCTATAAGGCTACTAAGGAGGGGGGGGGGGGCATTAGAAAACGCCTTATAGTAATTACATTAGCAGCCTCTTCCTTAGTATTATAGCTATAAAGCTATTAAATTACATACCTATTATATCTTCTTACCTATGCTACTATCCTTAAGTCTTTAGTAAAATTATTACTTAATATAATTAAGGTATAAATCTACTAGTAGTACTACTACTTTTATTTTTAAGAGTATTACTAGTATTACCTTATATACCCTTATAACCCGCCTTAAGCATTTATTCTATTCCCTTATAAATGCCTTTACTATTCCCTATACTACCCCTTCTAACTTACTATAGGTATAGTATATTCTGGCTCTATAGGCTATTATACTTCTTATTACCTATATATAAAGGGATCTTATATACTTTAGTTAGTATCCTTATGTAAATACAGCTAGCACTATAAGTACTAACTTTTACTATAATAATTTAGCATTTACCTTCTCTATATAGGTTAACTAATAAAGCTTCTAGTAAATCTAAACCCCTAGAAATTACGCTAATTATATTAGTTATATTATTATTCTTCTAAGTTAGATTATTATTATAATTACCTGCTTCTTTCTTATAAAGTATATTAGCTTGCTCTTTCCTAGGTTAAACCTTAGCCTATATTCCTTTAACTACTCTTTATATATCCTCTAGGCTCTTTTTGGTTATACTTTAGTTTCCTTTACTGTTTTTTTATATACTATAATATTTATATTATTTAAAAACCCTAATATTAATATTAATTTCGCTACTACTAGTCTTTAATATAATAGTATAATATAAAGCAGAAAAAAGATAGAAGACGCTAGTAACCCTTGCAAAACCCCTATAGTAACTTAGATTTCCTTAGTAATATGCCTATTAAATGCTAATTATACTTTTCTTTTTAACATAAAGCCCTATGCCTATCTAGCTATTTACCCTAGCAGTCCTAACTCCTTTATAGTGTAAATTAGTTATTTATAGCTAATAGTATTAAACGCCCTAATAATATCTAGCTATAATAATAATACTATTCCCTAGTAATACTATGTTATTTTTATAACCTTTTTTAATATACTTTGTACTATTTTTATTAACTTACTAGCCCTATTGCCTATTTGTATATCTAGTAGTATATAGCCTTTCTTTACTATAGTAGTAATCCTCCTTATAATAGCTCTTTTAATTACTTTTCTTAGCATATTTAATAGTAATATTAGCCTTTATCCCCCTAGTCTGCCTAACTCCTTAGGGGTTTTCCTAGGTTTATATAGAACTACTACCTTTACTTACTAAAAGGAGGCTAAATAGTGTTCTAAACCATAGTATATATTTATAAGGCATATTAAACATAATATTAGAGCTGCTTTATATAGCTTAAGAAAACCTATTAGCAGCTTATCTAGCCCTAGGGCTTTTTAACTTACTATATTCTTTATAACTTCTTTAATTTCCTCCTTTATAAACATAGGAACCACTTAATTATTACTATAATATCTTATCTCTATCTTTATCCCTAGACCTGAAGCCCTAGCTATAAATAAAAGAAAAAACCTCCCTATAAATACCTTTGCCTTACCCTTATATATAACCTTTACTATCTTCTCCTTACTATTATCCCCTAGCTAAGTTAGTAGTAAAACCTATTATATTTTAAGAGGAAGTCCACTTTATAGCTAGGCCTAGCGCTCTAAGGTCTAAAGGCTCTCTTTTAACTTAAATAACTTACTAACTATTTATTACTAACTACTTTTCTTCTCCTTTAAGATAATATAATTCTATTTTTTTATTACTTTTATTAAGGCCTGCTATAATTCCTATGTTTATTATTACTATTACTGCCTATTAGTATATCTTACCTCTACTATTATATCTTTTACTTTTTTATTTTACTAAGGCTATAGTTTGCTATGCCCTTAAGGTTATTTAGGTACTACTATATTAGCTATCTCTATAAGCTATTAGGTAAGCTATTATACATAGTTATTAATTTCCTGCTAGTTATATAGCAGAAGCTTTAATCCCTCCTTTTTAAGTTTATTTAAAGCCTTTACTATAATAAGGTTTTTATTTACTATTCTCTAACTCTAGACTAACCCTAGGCTATTACTTAATTCCTTATTTATCCTAATATTAATAAGCTAAGGCATATAGTTAAATCTAGCGATTTCTACTAGCCTAATAAATTTAATACTAACATTATAAGTAGTTTATATATAGTTAATAGTACTATCCCTACTATTATATTCTCTCTTTATTACTTTCTTAAATAGTATAGCTAGGCTAAGTTACTACCTTATTATAAATTTTAATATCTTATTATACCCCTAAGAGGTTTAGCTAAATCTATTCTATAAGGGGTAGTATTAGTTAAAGTCCCCTATAAATATACTCTAGCCTTTTACCTAAGTATTAGTAAAGTATTATAAAGGTATCTACTATTCCCTTTTATAAGCTAGGAAATAAATATTATATACCTTTACTTTATATAGCTTAATACTATATTAATCCTTCTCTCTCCTTATAGTTTAAAGTCCTATCTCTACCCTTTAATATATATAAATTACTATTCTTCTACTATATATTACAAATATATAATACCTTTAAGATAAATTTAGTAGTATACTATTATAACCTCCTAGTTCCTAAATAGCTATTACCTTAGGGCTAATACTATGCCCTAATGCTAAATATACTAAATTACTTTTCTTTTATATATTCTAGTATATAACCTTAATTATATACTCTATTATATGCTTTAGAGCACCCTAGTTAGGCTAGCCCTAGTATTATTTTGCCCTTTAGTTAGTTATAAAAAGGCTAGTATTATACCTTCCTCTGCTAATCTCTATAGTCCTAATTATAGCTTATAGGTTTATCTTATAAATAGGCCTCTTAAGTATATACTCCTTTCTCTTAGTTATTTCTTTATTAGTCTCCTAGTCTCTTCTTTATAATAACCCTTACTTATAATAGCTATTATAACCTCTAACTAATAACTATAAAAGAATAGCAGCCTTATAGTATAAGCCTTCTTAGTCTACTACTATTTATTATTACTTACTAAACATAGCTAAAACTATACTAGATATGCCTCTGTATAATTTAGGTATTTCTCCTATACCTTACCTATTAATATTAAGTAAGTCCTCTCTTCCTTAGGGTATTTTCTAGTAATATACCTACTATATCTTACTTTCTCTTTATAGTACTTAGTAATATATCTAATCTTATAGTAAGCATTCTAATTAGGTTTAAAATACGGAACACCGCGGATACGACGCGGTATTACGCCTAAAACAAAAAAGAAGCATAGAATTAGATTCCTTATTATTAATTACCCCCCCTAGTAATAGCGCATTATATAAAGGGAGTAAGCAGTATAAGGGGTATAATAATTAACAAATTTTTACATAGATCCGCAATTAATAAAGGATAAGGCACTACCTAGGAAGAAATACAATATTAAGGAGAGAATCCTAAAGTAATAATAGCGCAGGAAAAACTAAAGAATAAAATAAAATCACTAAAGGAATTAATAATAAAAGTTATTCTAAAGGCAGAAATAATAGAAGTATAGGCTTCTATTAGAACTTTTATATAAATTGCTATAGATATAGGAGGGGAGATAGCCTAAGCAAGAACGGACATAGGAGGCTTACAGGCCTTAATTATAAAAGCGGTTAGCAGCAGAGTAGAAACCATAGTTAAAAAGGCAGTTAAGGAGGCAATAAAGGCTGTTTATAGGACTAGATTAGTAGTTAGAGGGACTTAGGCGAATATTATAGCTCGCAGAGTTACAGGGCAGAATATAATAATACCTTTAGCCTAAACGGAGGGTATGGTAATACTAGCCTGCTATTACTAGGAAGCACTAGTAAAGGGAAGTACTATTAGTAAGGTAGTTAGGAACAGATTACTAGGAGAGATTATAAAGGCAGTAAACAGTGCTATTAGTATAAAGGAGGCAGTAGCAGCATGCTAATTATAAAGTAGAGATATAGTTATTATGTTTATAGAAGCAGGGAGGAAATAGAAGGAAAACACGGCCTAGGTAGGAGTTGCTTTTAGACTTAAGGCAGAAGTAAATAGGAAGATATTTAGTGTAATTATTAAGGGATTCCTAACATAATTAACAAACCACATTATAATTAAGGATATAAGGAAGAACATTAAAAAGGAAAATGGATTAAATATGGTAAAGATAACAGTATAAAAGCCAAGAGGAATAGCAATAAGGGCACTATTAGTAGTTAGTATTAAGGGCACTAAGGCAGCAAACTAACTATGCCATGGGGGAATAGTATACTAAGCAGAGATTTTTAACGCTAAGCTATATAATAAGATAATCCACCTAAAGCAATATTATAACTGCTATAAGATTGGATATATTGCTAGATACTATAAGGAGAAAGCAAGATACAGCAGATATGCTGCCGGAAAACACCCTAAGGGTAAGAGGACTTGCCTGATATTAACAGGTAAGGTATAGGAGAGATACCTAAATTATATAAGGGCATATCTAGTATAGTCTTAACTATGCTTAATAAGTAATAAGAGATGGTAGTAAGCTAGGGAGGCTTATGCTATAAGGCCGCTGTTCTTCTATAACCATTAATCGGAGGTTACAACAGCTACTACAGGCAAGGGTCATTAGGGAGAAAAAACCAGGGGACTAACGGAGAGGCAGCTAAGAGAAAGGAGCATATAACTAAGGGGCCCTTCTACAAAATAAACCTACAAGCTAAGATTAGGATAACAGAGACCGGCAGAGAAAGGCATAATGCTAGCCTTTCTACAGCTAACTAAAGGGCTAAACAATACCAGAGCCAGCCTAACCAGGGTGCTCTAAAGCATATAATAAAGTATATAATTAAGGTTATGTACTGGAATACATAGAAGAAAAGCAATCTAGTACATCTGGCGTTAGGGCATAACGTCAGCCCTGAGGTAATAGCTATTTAGGAACCAGGAGGCTATAATAGTATACTGCTAAATCTATCTTAAGAACACTATATATTAGTAATATATAGTAGAAGAATAGTAATTTATATATACTAAAAGGTTAAGACAGAACTTTAGACTATAGGGAGAGGGGAGGATTAGTATAGTGTTAAGCTATATAAAGTAGAGATATATAATATCTATTCCCTGGCTTATAAAAGGGAGTGGTAGATACCTTTATAATACTTTGCTAATACCTAGGCAAAGGGCTAGAGTATGTTTATAGGGGACTTTAACTAATATTACCTTTTATGGGACAGATTCAGCCAAATATCTCCAGGGCATAATAAGATGTTGGAATTTATAATAAGGTGGTAACTCGGCCTAGCTACGCTGTTTAGGGAAGTAATAAGGAGAGAACATAGCAGCAGGGACAGCACTATTAACTATGCATAGACCACCTACGACGTTAGTGTTAAATTTATTAGGCTAGTGAAAATCGCTAGATCCGACTATATGCCCCAGCTTATTAGCATTAGGATAAATAAGGAATTAAGCAATAGCCTAGGGTTAGTCTAGGGTTAAAGGACAGCGGACAAGAACCTTATTATAGCAAAGGCTTTAAACAGGCTTAGAAAGAAGGGGTTAGAGCTTCTGCTGTGTAACCGGCAAGAAATCAATAACTATACATAGTAGCTTACTTAATAGCTTATAGAGATAGCTAATACAGCAGCACCTAAGCAACCTTAAGGGCACAGTAAACTATAGCCTTAGTGGAATAAAAGGGTAAGGAATGCAATAGTAGAGGCAAGACGTGCTAATAAGCAGTGGCAGTAATAACGGATATAGAAAGCATAGCAGGCCTTAACGGAAGCTATAAAAAAATAGAATTGTATTATCTTAGAGGAGAAGAGAAGTAGCTGGCAACAGGCAGTTAGTAAGTTATCTAGGTCTAAAGGGAGTCTTTAGACCCTGGAGCGTTAGGCCCGGCTATAGAGTGGACTTCCTCCTAAAAGGCAACAGGTCCTACCACTAACCCGGCTAGGAAATAATAGCAGGGAGGAGATAGTAAAGGTTATATACAAGGGTAAGGCAAGGGTATTTACAGAGAGGTTCTTCCCTCCATCTATAGCTAGGGCTCTAGGTCTAGAGGCAGAGGAGGGGATAAGATACTGTAATAACAATCAGGCAGTTCCTGTGTTTATAGAGAAGGAAATTAAAGAGGTTATAAAGAATATAGTAAGTTAGAAAGCCCTAGGACTGGATAAGCTGCTAATAGGTTTCCTTAAGCTATGTAGAGCAGCCTTAATATTATATTTAATATGCCTTGCAAATGCTTGCTATAGCTTAGGATATCATCCGGCCTCCTTCTAACGAGCAAAGGTAGTAGTTCTACGTAAACCTAGGAAGTCCCCTAAGGAGTTAGGCAGACCGGGGGGGTAGAGGCTAATATTACTATTAAATATAATAGGTAAAGTAATTAAGAGAGCTATTATAAGAAGGATTACTATTATAGCAAAGGAAGGCTATATACTACCGGACATACAAATAGGTAATAGAGCTGGCAAATTAATAGAAATAGCACTAAATACGCTAAAAGAGGTTATGAGAATAGCGTGGCATTACCAGGGAATAGTATTATTACTACAGCTGGATATCACTAGAGCGTTTAATACCATTAGCTATAAATGATTAATCCGCACTATAAAGGAGTTAGGACTGCTAGGGTGGATAGCCAGATGGGCACAGGGCTTTACGTTAAAAAGGAGAGTATAATTAGCATTTAACGGATGTATTACTAAGGAAATCCAAGTTACTATAGGGGTTCCGTAAGGGTTGCTGGCGTCTCCTATTCTCTTCCTGCTTTATATTACGCTACTATATTAAAGACTAATAGCAGCAGAATTAATATTAACGTTAGGGTTCTTAGATAATACAAATATTATAGTATATAGAAAAACAGCAGAGGAGATAAAAGTATAACTAAAAAGAGCTTAGAGAATATATAAGGAGTAGTTAAAGGAGTATAGGCTAAGGTTTAACCTAGGAAAGAGCAAGCTAATACACTTTACAAGGAAGAGGCAGGCAATTATAATAACAATCTAACTTAAAAGAGCAATAATACAACTAACACAATTAGTGCAATTCTTAGGAGTTTGGATTCACTAGAAGCTTTATTAGTTAACCTATATAGAGAAGGTAAATGCTAAATTATTATAGTAGAAATTAGCGCTTATAGCGCTAGCTGTGTTTACATAGGGATACCAACTAGAGTGTGCAAGATCCCTTTATACACAGGTAATAAGAAGCATAATAGCCTATAAAGCTGGGATATACCACACCCATAGCAAGCCAGAAGGGGTAGTATAAGGGGTAGTAAAGGCATTTATAAGGGAACAGAATGAATGCTTAAGGCAGGTTATAGGGGCATATAAGGCAATGCTAGTAACACTCTTAGAGACAGAAGTAGCAGTACTGCCAGTGGATCTGTACCTTAATTACATTAAATAACGATTCTATTAAAGACTTAAGGATAGTAGTATAGGCAAGAAGATATAGTAGGCCTGTAATTTAATAGCATTATAGCTATAATGCTAAGGAAGAGGCCGCTAATGTAATCACTATAAGGCATTTCTTAATACCCCCCCCCCCCTCCCTAGCAGCCTTATAGCTAGACAGGAATTAAAAAGGGAGTGGGAAAAACAGTGGATTTAGCAAAGGCATAAGGCTTAGGTAAGAAGAGGACGGGCAAAAGTAATAGTAATAAACAAGGAACCTAACTTTAAGAGCATAAAAAAGATAGTAAAGCTCTATAATAGCCTGCTTAAGTATAAATCTATAGCCCTAGTTTAGCTTTAAACAGAAAAAATAAGGCTAAATGCCTTCCTTTATAATAAACAGGTGCCTGAGGTAACTTTACTAATATGCTAATACTAGGGAGGAGATAAGGATATCTACTACCTTATCCTGTTATGCCTAGAATATAACTATTTAAGACTGATTCTAGCAGTGCCTGTAATAAGAGATCCATAGGAACTTAAAGCGGCACTTAATAATAAGAAGCTAGCACTAAATATTGTGAAGTGGGTGCTTTTGACTGGGCGACTTTAGTAGTACAGGTTAGCGGAGGAGCTTGGTAAGGCATAGTAGATATGCAATAATAAGGCTAAGAAAGGGACTAAAGGTAATGGAAATAATAGGATAGAGGAGGAAGAGCTGGACTAGGAGGGGAGGTGCTTATAGGGGGTTTTTACTAACATACTAACCTTTTATATAAAGCACAACCATACTTCTGTTATTATCTGTAGTTCCGGGGAACTAGTAGATATCTTATACTAATAGTTGGAAATAATAAAAACTCTATATTAAAGGCTTAGCGGGAGCTATATGGAAGAATATGGGTTTTCTCCCCTATTTTAGAGTTTTTCCTATATTAAGAAGTTAGTTGATGAACTAGTTAGTGGCTCTAGCTACCTAGCGTACATGAATAATAATCTTATAGTAATTATAATATTACTTTAAGTGGATTATCTTATTATATAGCTTAGCATTAAAAATCTCTACTTAGTATACTATTCCCCTATAATATAAGCAGTTTACTACCTTAGTGCCCTTAATACTAACTATTAGTAGTACTTTTATTACTATTCCCTTTAGCTTTTATACTATTATCTTTACTATATTTAAACTATTTTTTTTTTAATATTCTTCTTTATATCCTTAGTTATAATATAGTGTATTAGTTATATTAGGAATCCCTTAATAATTACACTAAATATCTTCCTATTTACTTTTACCTTAGGTCTAAAGGCAACTTTTACCTAAGCTGTGTTTTCCTTTTATTTCCTCCCTGCTTTAGTAAATATAATAACTATATCTCTACTCTATAGTTAGCGTGCTACTACTGCCTCCTTTATACTAATAGTACTATTTACTACCTTTATAATCTCCCCTAGTAATTTATTCCTAATTACCTTACTAATAATATTTCCTTTTATTATTACTTTCTAGTAGTAGTAGGCTAGTATTACTATACCCTTTATTTAGGCTAAAAGAATTATTATATTCTGCCTTATAACTCTATAAGCTATAATAATTACCTAAGTCCCTCTAACTACTATTTTAGTCCTAAGAATAGCCTTTATTACCTTTTTAACTGCCTTTTTAACTATAGTTTTTACCTTATTATTAACTGCTTTTATAATTAAAGCCTATAGGCTTTCTATATTAGTTCTTATTTAAGCTATCTCTCTGCTTATATTTATAGTAATTTATATAATAAATCTAATAAAAGCCTATACTTTTATTATTTTTACCTTTAAAATAACTTTTATTATTAATTCCTTTAGTAATTTTATTTTATTCTTTAATTTTTCTTATATTACTATTACTTTAGAATTTTCTCTTTAGTATTATATTTCTTTTTAAGTAATGCCTTATTTTTTATTAGTTATAAATCTATATAAAAATTCTTTAATTATTATACCCCTTATATTACTTACTCTCTTTATATAATATACTATTACTAAGGGGGGTAATTAATAATAAGAAATCTAATTTTATGCTTCTTTTTTGTTTTAGGCATAATACCGCGTCATATCTGCGGTGTCGGCGTTTTTTACTTTTTATTAGTATAGTATTAAGCTATATAAAGTAAAGGTATAGGTTTTATTATATCCTTTATTATAAGGTAGTAGTAAATATTACTGACTATGCCTTTATAAGTATTAGTTTAAACATAGGTTATCTAGTTAAATTTAGGGCTATTTTAAACAGATATTTCTAGTTAGTGCCTAAGGATTATATCTTTTTTAAAGGGGTAATAAAGACTATTAAATAGGTCTAAGAGCTATTAAATTATTAATTCCAAATATTTAAGTTTAGTCTTTATTAGATTTTTAGCTATAATATAATAAAACTTTATCTCTTAAAGTCATATTTAGTAGAATTTTTAATTTTCTTTAATCTTAAAGTTTTCTTTTATTTACTTAGTTATTATATTAAATAAAATAAGTTTTTTACTAAATGTCTTAAGGTAATACTTATAGGTATTACCTATAAGTATTATTAATAGTATAAATAAATATAACTTAAGGGAAATTCCTTATACTATATAAATATCCTTAAAAATTAAGACTTTTAGATATATAAAGTTAAAAAGTGCTTTGGAATACTTATTTTTCTTATTATAAACTCTAGTAAGAGAGTTTAAGGCTTTTTAGTTTATATTAGTAATTTCCTTTAATATAGTTTATTCTTTTAAGAAAAAGGGAATTATTATTTTTATTATTATTTCTTTAGTAGTAGGGTTAATAGGGTTAGTTAGGTTAGGTGCAGTTGTTATTAATATTGTTATATTAATAGTGTTATTTCCTGTTAGGAGCTTTCCATTAGGAAAGAAGATAGAATTATTTATACTAACTAAATTAGTAAGTACCTAGTTAATTAGTCTTTATAATCCTTCTTATATATTAATCCTTTAATTTTAAAGGATATCTTAAAGTACTTATTAGACCTTAGGGGTAATCTTCTTAAAAATATTAGCATTTTATTCTTTAAAGTCTTCTTAGTATATAAATAGAAATCTAGTACCTTACTAGTTACTAGATTTATACTAGTTAATATAGTAGGCAAATTTATTATAGAGTTTAGAATTTATAGCTTTTTTAAAGTTAATTTCTTTATTAGCTTTAGCCTATTTCTCTATAAAATATTTAGAATACTTTTAGAGTTTTATAGAAAGGGAGTCTTAAATAGGTTAGTTAGCTTTAATAGTAAAAGTTAAAGCTATTTTTAGTGTTTTTTCTATAATAAATAATAAAAAAGATACTTTAATTATAAACTAGTAGTAAATTAATAATAAGCGGTAAATTCTATAAAGAAACTTCTTAATAATTGTAAATAAGTAGTAAAAGTTAATAATAATAGAAAAAGTTGCTTTTAAGTAGTATAAACAACAGATTTTATGCAATTAAATAAATAAGTGTGTTATATTAAAAGTTTATCTCTTCTGTTAATTCCTAGCTAATTTATAGTTATAATAACCATTAATTAGTAATGGTTTCACAGGGTATGATATGCTATAGTAATAACGTAGGGGGTAATAAAGGTCTGATTTTTATATATAGTTATAATTATCTAAAGGGAAAAGAGGGGGACGATGTAAAAGTGTAGTATTATAGCCATAGTACTGCCCTATGTTATATAACATAGTAATCCAGCTAATTAGGGCATATATATTATGTGTATAACCCATAATTCCCGGTTACTATTGTGTATCCCTTCCATCCTCCAGACGAGCGATTCCAACAATAAATATTTCCGTTATAAAAAAAAATACTTAAATTATAATATACTATATATAATAAAAAGCTAGTTAATATAAGTTTAATTTAATTATATTATTACTTTATTATTAATATTAACTTCTTATAAAATAATAGGTATTATTAGACTTAAAAGGCTATATTCTATATAAGTAAATAAACTCTTATTACTTAATTTATAATAGTACTACTAGCTCTTATTAACTTTAAATATTATATTAAGTAATTATTAGTTTCTTTAATTAAATAAGAGACTTAATAATAAAGTTATTAATAAAGTTATAATAATTTTATAATAAGTTTACTATACTTAAGGCTAGTAGAAATACCTAAGGGGCTATAGTAAAGAAGTATATAAAAAAGTATAAAAAGGAAAGGAAAAGAAATAGGAAAAAGAGGTAAAAGAAATAGGCCTTAAGTTATTTTTACTTTAATACTTAGTGGTTTTTTTAGATTTAGTCTTTAGTTTTATTTTTTAGATTTTTAGTAAGTGACCTAGGTTATATTCTTAAAAAAAAAAGGCATTTGTTAGTTTACTACGTTAGCTTTAATATATTATCTTTACTATTTCTGCTGGTTTAGTTAGTTTTTTTTTATACTTAGGGCTATTACTTTTAGCCTTATTTCCTTATTACCTCTTATTTTTAACCTTAATATTATTTTAGTCCTAGTCTTATTAAAGCTTTTTAGCTAGCTAATATTACTAAAGCCTACTTATAAAAAGCGCTTACTTGGTAATATTTAGTATATACTTTTTATTATTAAGGGCTATATAAAGTTTATAAGAGTTTCTTGGTATTATTATTATAATTAAGTATAAAAAGTTATATTTTAAGTAGTTTAAAAAGAAGTAATATATATCTTTATTTTTAGTTTAATAGTTATATAATAATAACTATATATTAAGTACTTATTAATAATAAAAAAAGATATTAAGCCTTATCTTTTTTATATAAAGTTATATAAATGTTACTAACTTATATCTAAGTAAGCCTTTATAAAGTTATATTATTTTCTTTATACTTTTAAAGTTTAGTTTTATATTTACTATTATTATACTAACTGAGCTATTTCTTAGTTTTTTACTAATCTTTTATTTTATTTATTTCTTCTTTTAGTATTTTTTTTTTATATATAAAAGCTACTAAGTAGCTATGAAGTGGTTTTTATAAAAGTATAATAAGGTTTTTTTTAAAATCCTTTATCTTTTTATTATAAGTAATTTACTATTACTATATATACTGATTAAATTTACAATCTTATATTATTATTCTTTATCCTTTAGTAAAACCTCCTTATAATATAATTTGTCAGGAGAGCTATAGGACAAGGGCCTACTAGGGCAAGCTACGTCCTAGCTACACATATATATATAAGGTAAAAGGCCTTATATAAAGTGTAAAGAAAGTAATACATATAACCTTTATATTATGATTTCTAATTATAGCTATTATATAATATATAAGTATTGTTATAGCTCTTACTTTACTAATAAACTTAATACTTATAATAAAATATTTACTTTATTTCTTAAAAATAATAAACTATTAGCTTCATTAATTATATTAAATGAAAGAATAATTATATAAGTAAGTAGCTATAAAATTATAATAATTAAATAAATAAAAATAATTATTATTTATAATAAAAGTAACTTAAAAAAAATAAAAAGCTTTAGAAAATAAGAAGAATATATTATAATAATATTATAAGTAATTAGTATTATAGCCTTAAGCTTTAGCTTATTTAACTTAAAAATATAAGTATATATATAGAAAAAGTCTAAGCTAAACTAAAAACTTAAAGAAATAATAAAAATATTATAACTTATTTAAAAACATATTTCACTTTAAAAAATATAATAAGAATTAATAAACCCTTTAAAAATTAATATAAAAAACTTACTTTAAAGTAATATTTTAAGTAATTAACTAGCTATAAACTACTTATATTACAGTTTTATAAAAATATTACTAAAAGTCCTTGTTGGAATCGCTTGTATGGAGGATGGAAGGGATATGCTACATTAACCAGGAATTATAGGTTGTATATAAAATGCACGTACCCTAATTAGCTAGATTATATGTTATATAACCTGGGGCTGTACCGTGGCTATAACACTATACCTTTACATTATAGCCTACTTCTCTTTCTTTTTTAAAATATATATATAAATAAATTATTAACTTTATCACCCCTCTCTCTTACTACTTCGTTGTAGCTGCATTAGATAGTAACCTGTACGTTACTAATACTAATTAGTAGTTACTAATAACTATAGATTTACTAGGTTATACTTAGAAAAGACTTATTTAAACGCTTTTACTTACGTAATTACAAGAAATTCTAATGTTATACTAACTAAAGGATTATTTCTTTAATTATTAACTTTTACTACTTATTTATTGTTGGAATCGCTCGTCTGGAGGATGGAAGGGATACACGATAGTAACCGGGAATTATGGGTCATACGCACAATATACGTGCCCTAATTAGCTAAATTACTATGTTATATAACCTAGGGTAGTACTATAGCTATAACACCACACTTCTATATTATCCCTCTCTTTCTCCCCTTTAGATAATTATAACTATATAGAAATTAGACCTTTGTTACCCCCCCTGCGTTATTGCTATAGTAATCGTACCCTATAAAACCATTACTAATTCGTGGTTATTATAACCACAGATTGGCTAGGAATTAACAGAAGAGACAAACTTCTGATATAATATACTTATTTATTTAATTGTATAGAATCCATTGTTTATGCTACCTAAAAGCAACTTTTTTTATTATTATTAACTTTTGCTACTTATTTATAATTATTAAGAAGTTTCTTTATGGAATTTACCTCTTATTATTAATTTACTACTAGTTTATAATTAAAGTATTTTCCTTACTATTTATTATAAAGAAAACACTAAAAATGGCTTTAACTTCTACTACTAAAGCTAATTAACCTATTTAAGATTCCTTTCCTGTAAAACTCTAAAAGTATTCTAACTACTTTATAAAGAAATAAGCTAAAGCTAATAAATAAATTAACCCTAAAAAAGCTATAACTTCTAAACTTTATAATAAATTTACCTACTATATTAATAAGTATAAATCTAGTAACTAGTAAGGTACTAGGTTTCTGTTTATATACTAAGAAGACTTTAAAGGATAAAATGCTAATATTTTTAAGACAATTACCCCTAAGGTCCGATAAGTACTTTAAGATATTCTTTAAAATTAAGGAATTAATATATAAGAAGGATTACAAAGACTAATTAACTAGGTACTTGCTAATTTAGTTAGTATAAATAATTCTATTTTCTTTTTTAATAGAAAGCTCCTAATAGGAAACAATACTATTAATACATTAATATTAATAATAACCTTACCTCCTCCTAACCCTCCTAACCCTCCTAACCCCCCTACTAATAAAACAATAATACCCTCTCCCCTAAAATAACAAACTATATTAAAGGAAATTACTAATATAAACTAAAAAGCCTTAAACTCTCTTACTAGAGTTTATAATAAGAAAAATAAGTATTTTAAAACACTTTTTAACTTTATATATCCTAAAGTCCTAATCTTTAAGGATATCTATATAGCATAAGGAATTTCACTTAAATTATACCTATATATACTATTAATAATACTTACAGGTAATGCCTATAAGTATTACCTTAAGAAATTTAATAAAAGACTTATTTTATTTAATATAATAACTAAGTAAATAAAAGAAAACTTTAAGACTAAAGAGAATTAAAAATTCTACTAGATATAATTTTAAGAAATAAAGTTTTATTATATTATAGCTAAAAATCTAATAAAGACTAAACTTAAATATTTAGAATTAATAATTTAATAGCTCTTAGATTTATTTAATAGTCTTTATCCCTTTTTTAAGAAAGATATAATCCTTAGGCACTAACTAAAGATATTTATTTAAAATAGCCCTAAATTTAACTAAATAACTTACGTCCAAACTAATACCTATAAAGGCATAGTTAGTAATATTTGCTACTACCTTATAATAAAAAATATAATAAAACCTGTTTTAAAATCATCTATAAGCTAATAAATTGTAAGAAAAAGCAAGTATTAACCTTAAAACACTACCCTAAGCACTAATATAGTCTTATTCACTAACTAATAATACTTATAAGCTTTTTAACTCTAAAATAAAGCTAGATCTAAGAAATACTTTATTTATTATAAAAAAGGATATTAGTTAACTAACTATCCTATCTCTAAGTAAAAGAAAGCAAAAGATACTTAGTAAAGTAACTAAAGGTATAAATCCCCTCCTTCTAAACGCTAATTTTATGTATTTTTATAAGTATTTAAAGGTAAAGATAAAAAGTCATTACTCCTGGATAGTAGTAATAAGGATAAATATAAAAAAACTGCCTAGAATATAGTATTTATTACCTTTAAAGAAGAAAAAGCATAAAGTAATAAAAAAGCACAAAAAACCCTTATATTTATAAATTTCTTTATATAAGCACCTAATCCCCCTTTCTTTTCTGCCTTAACTATAAATTTCCTATAAGATAATGCCTTTAAACATATATTATTTATTAAAGACCCTTATAACCGCAATACTAATAAAACTACATAATAGCAGGTATTTCTTATGGATTTATAATATACTATAGAAACGTTTTATAGTATCCTTCTAAATACTAAAGTAGCTAGAATTTTAACTGCTAGCCAAGGTTAAGTTAAAGCCTTAATATGTCTTATAACAGACCTTATAATTAAGCCTTCTTCTAACTAGAGAACCATTAACTTTAGTGCTAGAAGTATAACCTTAAATAGTATTTTAAAGCTTTTTATAATCTTTAATACGATTTCTTTTTATATTCTTAATAGTACTATGCCTTTTCTATATTTTATTATAAATATAGATAAAATAGGTATTAAGCTTAATAATCTTAAGAACCTTCTTATCTAAGGAGAAAAGAAAGTACTTATTATTTAGAAATAGGAATATCCTTAGTAGATAATTAGTTCCTAAGAACCTGCTATCTTTATGCTCTTAAAAGTAGAAATTTACTAACTTTCTCATTAATTTAGCTACCCTTTAATTAACTAACTGCATAACCTTCTTACTAAGGCTAGTAAAGATTTTAATAAAGCTAATATAAAAAAGATTATATATGCCTATTACTAATGCTAGATAAACGCTAAGGCTCTTAGCAGATTTAAGTTCACCCTTAAAGACAATCTTAAATTTAACTATAAGGTCCTTATTAATATTATATAAATTAATAAGAAGCCTGTTCTCTATATTATTAACTTAGTAACTTTATTTTAAGCTACTTGCTTTCTTAGACCCTAATAATAAAAAGCTTAAGATATCTAGAATGCCCTTAAGGAATATTAGATTAATATATATCTTAGACCCCTAGACTAGATAGTTTATAATACTAAAAGAAACTTTGCTTTTAGCAAATTTAGGCATTTAGCTTAACTATTATTAATTAATATTAATAAAGTCCCTGTTAAGGCGTATAATAGTATTAGAAAACTTAAGCAATATTATGCCCCTCTTTAAAGAGCATATAATATTATTAAGACTAAAGCTTATAGTTTTCTCTTAAAAGAGTAAATGCTTTAGATAGCTGTTAAAGCAGTTAATAACTCCGC
This sequence comes from Aciculosporium take MAFF-241224, assembly GCA_000222935.2. Taxonomy (NCBI): domain Eukaryota; kingdom Fungi; phylum Ascomycota; class Sordariomycetes; order Hypocreales; family Clavicipitaceae; genus Aciculosporium; species Aciculosporium take. Next base: position 35,283 of record AFQZ01000250.1, on the reverse strand, counting down.
TAGCCTAAATAGCCTTATCCCTACTCTCTTAGTCTTTAGAACCTATTTAAGGATAATAAATAATTTCCCTTTAAGCTTTATAATTACCTAAAGAGCTAAGATGCTTTAGAAAGTAATAAACAAAGCAAGACATAGTCTTATAAGGCACTAAGTTAATAATACCCTTAATACTTAAAATAGCCTAATAACCCTGCTAATATATAACCTTTTATTAAACTCTAATGTATAAGTTTATTATAAGAAAGGTAAATAGACTAGCCTATATAAGCTTCTTTTAATAAAAGAAGAGACTTATATTATTAAGATATCTTATAGCCCTATAAAGTTTTAATTTATAGTTATTAAACTATATATTACTTTACTAGAAGCAGAGACTTTATATAAGGATAACTAAGCTTAAAATAAGAAAGCTATAGGAATAGCTTTAACCTCCTAAGAAAAGCAAGGCCTAAGCCTAAATAACCTAGACTAGGAAAATGCCAAGATTAATAAAATTATTTATAAGACCCCCCCTGACAACCCTATAAATCTACTATAAAGAGGCCGTAGAAGACCTTAGAAATACCCTTAACTAGAAGCTTTTCTTATAAAGAAAGAAAAGGCTAATTTTTAACTTATAATTAACCTCTGTATGTAAGGAAAGATAACCATGCCTAGAGAACCATTTAAACTCTCTAATAAGGCTGAAATTAATACTCTACTAGCAAGAAATATGTTTAAATTTATTTAATTTAACCCTTAAAAGCATAGAAGCAAGAGACTTTTTAGTTTATAAATAGTATATAAGATTAAGGGCAAAGCAACTAATTCCCCGTATAAAAAATCATAATATATTATTTAAGGACATAGCAACCATAGGAAAGAGGTTATTCTTATACAGTCCCTAATAATTTAAAGAGCTAGTTAGAGGCTTATTATTATTATTATTATTCATGTATGCTAGGTAGCTAGAGCCACTATCTAGTTCATCGACTAACTTCTTAATATAGGAAAACCCTAAATAGGGGAGAAAACCCATATTCTTCCATATAGCTCCTGCTAAGCCTCTAATATAAAGTCTTTATTATTTTTAACCATTAGTATAAAATATCTGCCAGTTCCCCTAGAACTATAAATAATAATAAAAGTATGGTTATGCTTTATATAAAAGATTAGTATATTAGTAAAAACCCCTTATAAGCACCTCCCTTTCTAATCCAGCTCTCCCTCCTTTATTTTATTATTTTCATTACCTCTAGTTCCTTTCTTAACCTTAATATTATATATCTACCACACCTTATAAAGCTCCTTAGCTAACCTGTACTACTAAAGTTGCTTAGTTAAGAGCACCTACTTTATATTATTCATATACGCTAGGTAGCTAGAGCCACTAACTAGTTCATTAACTAACTTCTTAATATAGGAAAAACCCTAAGATAGGGGAGAAAACCCATATTCTTCCATATAGCTCCCGCTAAGCCTCTGATATAGAGTCTTTATTGTTTCTAACCATTAGTATAAGATATCTGCCAGTTCCCTGGAACTACAGATAATAACAGAAGTATAATTATGCTTTATATAAAAGGTTAGTATATTAGTAAAAACCCCCTATAAGCACCTCCCCTCCTAGTCCGGCTCTTTCTCCTCTATTCTGTTGTTTCCGTTGCCTCTAGTCCCTTTCTCAGCCTTATTATTACATATTTACCATGCCTTACTAAGCTCCTCTACTAACCTGTACTACTAAAGTCACCCAGTTAAAAGCACCTACTTTATAATATTTAGTGCTAGCTTTTTGTTGTTAAGCGCCGCCCTAAGTTCCCGCGGATCTCTTATTATAGGCACCGCTAGAATCAGTCTTAGATAGTTATATTCTAGGCATGACAGGATAAGGTGGTAGATATCCTCGTCTCCTCCCCAGTATTGGCATATTAGTGAAGTTACCTCGGGCACCTGTTTATTATAGAGGAAGGCATTTAGCCCTATTTTTTCTGTTTAAAGCTGAACTAGGGCCGCAGATTTATGCTTAAGCAGGCTATTGTGGAGCTTTGCTATCTTTTTTATACTCTTAAAGTTAGGTTCCTTATTTACTGCTATTACTTTTGCCTATCCTCTTCTCACTTAAGCCTTATGCCTCTGCCGGATTCACTGTTTTTCCCACTCCCTCTCTAATTCCTATCTGGCTATAAGGCTGCTAGGGAGGGGGGAGGGGGCATTAGGAAACGCCTTATAGCAATTACATCAGCGGCCTCTTCCTTAGTGTTGTAGCTGCAATGCTATTAAATTACAGGCCTGCCATATCTTCTTGCCTATGCTACTATCCTTAAGTCTTTAGTAGAATCGTTATTTAACATAATTAAGGTACAGATCCACTGGCAGCACTGCTGCTTCTGTCTCTAAGAGTACTACTAGCGTCGCCTTATACGCCCCTATAACCCTCCTTAAGCATTCGTTCTGTTCCCTTATAAATGCCTTTACTACCCCCCGTGCTACCCCTTCTAGCTCGCTATGGGTGTAGTATATCCTAGCTCTATAGGCTATTATGCTTTGTATTACCTATATATAAAGGAATCTTGCACACTCTAGTCAGCATCCCCACATAAACGCAGCCAGCGCTGTGAGCACTAATTTCTACCATAATAATTTGGCATTTACCTTCTCTATGTAGGTTGACTAACGAAGCTTCCAGTAAATCTAAACCCCTAGAAATCGCGCTAATTGTATTAGTTATATTGTTGCTTTTCTAAGTTAGATCGTCGTTATAATTGCCTGCCTCTTCCTTATAAAGTGTATTAGCTTGCTCTTTCCTAGGTTAAACCTTAGCTTATACTCCTTTAACCACTCCTTACATATTCTCTAGGCTCTTTCTAGTTGTACTTTTGTCTTCTCTACTGTTTTTCTATATACTATAATGTTTATATTATCTAAGAACCCTAATGTTAACGTTAATTCCGCTGCTACTAGTCTTTGATATAGTGGCGTGATATAGAGCAGGAAAAGGATAGGAGACGCTGGCAACCCTTACAGAACCCCTGCAGTGACTTGGATTTCCTTAGTAATACGTCTGTTAAATGCTAATTGTGCTCTCCTTTCTAACATAAAGCCCTGTGCCTATCTAGCCATTTACCCTGGCAGTCCTAACTCCTTTATAGTGCAGATTAATCGTTTATAGCTAATAGTGTTAAACGCCCTAGTAATATCTAGCTGCAGTAATAATACTATCCCCTAGTAATGCCACGCCGTTCTTACAACCTCTTTTAGTGTGCTTAGTGCTATCTCTGTTAATCTGCCAGCCCTGTTGCCTATTTGTATATCTAGTAGTATATAGCCTTCCTCTGCTATAATAGTGATCCTCCTTATAATAGCTCCCTTAATTACTTTGCCTATTGTGTTTAATAGCGATATCGGCCTCTACCCCCCCGGTCTGCCTAACTCCTTAGGGGACTTCCTAGGTTTGCGTAGAACTACCACCTTTGCTTGTTGGAAGGAGGCTGGATAATATCCCAAGCCGTAGTAAGCATTTGTAAGGCGTATTAAACATAATATTAAGGCCGCTCTATATAGCTTAAGGAAACCTGTTAGCAGCTTGTCCGGTCCTGGGGCTTTCTAACTTGCCATATTCTTTATAACCTCTTTAATTTCCTCCTCTATAAACACAGGAACTACCTAATCATTATTATAGTATCTTATCCCCTCCTTTACCTCTAGACCTAAAGCCCTAGCTATGGATAGAGGGAAGAACCTCTCTACAAATGCCCTCGCCTTACCCTTGTATATAACCTTTACTATCTCCTCCCTGCCGTTATCTCCTAGCCGGGTTAGTGGTAGGACCTATTGCCTTTTAGGAGGAAGTCCACTCTATAGCCAGGCCTAATGCTCCAGGGTCTAAAGACTCCCTTTAGACCTGGATAACTCACTAACTGCCTATTGCCAGCTACTTCTTTTCTCCTCTAAGATAATATAATCCTGTTTTTTTATAGCTTCTGTTAAGGCCTGCCACGCTTCCTGCATCCGTTGTTACTACCACCGCCTATTAGCACGTCTTGCCTTTACTATTACGTCCCTTACCCTTTTATTCCACTAAGGCTATGGTTTACTGCGCCCTTAAGGTCGCTTGGGTGCTGCTGTATTAGCTATCTCCGTAAGCTATTAGGTAAGCTACTGCGCATAGTTATTAATTTCTTGCTAGTTACATAGCGGAAGCTCTAACCCCTTCTTTCTAAGCCTGTTTAAAGCCTCTGCCATAATAAGGTTCTTATCCGCTGTCCTCTAACCCCGGACTAACCCTAGGCTGTTGCTTAATTCCTTATTTGTTCTGATGCTAATAAGCTAGGGCATATGGTTGGATTTGGCGATTTCCACTGGCCTAATGAATTCAACACTAACGTTGTGGGTGGTCCACGCATGGTTAATAGTGCTATCCCTACTGCTATGTTCTCTCCTTATTACTTCCCTAAACAGCGTAGCTAGGCCGAGTTGCTACCTTATTATAAATTCTAACATCTTATCGTGCCCTGGAGATATTCGGCTAAATCTATCCTATAAGGGGTGATATTAGTTGAAGTCCCCTATGAATACACTCCAGCCCTTTGCCTAGGTATCGGCAAAGTGTTATAAAGGCATCTGCTACTCTCTTTTATAAGCCGGGGAATAGATATTATATATCTTTACTCCATATAGCTTAACACTACACTAATCCTCCCCCCTCCCTGTAGTCCAAAGTCCTGTCTTAACCTTCTAGTATATATAAATCGCCGTTCTTCCGCTATATATTACTAATATATAGTATCCCTAAGATGGGTTTGGTAGTATACTGTTATAGCCTCCTAGTTCCTAGATGGCTATCACCTTAGGGCTAATGTTATGCCCTAACGCCAGATATACTAGATTGCTTTTCTTCTGTGTATTCCAGTATATAACCTTAATTATATACTCTATTATATGCTTTAGAGCACCCTGGTTAGGCTGGCTCTGGTATTGTTTGGCCCTTTAGTCGGCTGTAAAAAGGCCAGCATCGTGCCTTCCTCTGCCGGTCTCTATCGTCTTAATCTTAGCTTGTAGGTTTGTCTCGCAGAAGGGCCCCTTAGTTATATGCTCCTTCCTCTTAGCTGCCTCTCTGTTAGTCCCCTAGTTTCTTCTCCCTAATAACCCTTGCCTATAGTAGCTATTGCAACCTCCAACCAATGGTTACAGAAGAACAGCGGCCTTATAGCATAAGCCTCCCTGGCCTGCTGCCATCTCTTATTACTCACTAAGCATAGTTAAGACTATACTAGATATGCCCCCATATAATTTAGGCATCTCTCCTGTACCTTGCCTGTTAATATCAGGCAAGTCCTCTCTCCCTTAGGGTGTTTTCTAGTAGCACACCTGCTATATCTTGCTTCCTTCTTATAGTATCTGGTAATATATCTAATCTTATAGCAGTTATAATATTGCTTCGGGTAGATCATCTCGTTATATAGCTTAGCGTTAAAAATCTCTACTTAGTATACTATTCCCCCATAGCATAGTCGGTTTGCTGCCTTAGTGCCCTTAATACTAACTACTAATAGTGCCCTTGTTACTGTTCCTCTTAGCTTCTGTACTGTTATCTTTACCATATTTAATCTATTCTCCTTTTTAATGTTCTTCCTTATATCCTTAATCGCAATATGGTTTGTTAATTATATTGGGAATCCCTTAATAATTACACTAAACATCTTCCTGTTTACTTCCGCCTTAGGTCTAAAGGCAACTCCCACCCAGGCTGTGTTTTCCTTCCATTTCCTCCCTGCTTCTATAAATATAATAACTATGTCTTTACTTTACAATCAGCGTGCTGCTACTGCCTCCTCTACGCTAATAGTGCTGTTTACTACCTTTATAATCTCTCCTAGCAATCTGTTCCTAACTGCCTTGCTAATAGTGCTTCCCTTTACTAATGCTTCCCGGTGATAGCGGGCTGGTATTGCTATACCCTCTGTTTAGGCTAAAGGTATTGTCATATTCTGCCCTGTAACTCCGTAAGCTGCAATATTTGCCTAAGTCCCCCTAACCGCTAATCTAGTCCTATAAACAGCCTCTATTGCCTCCTTAACCGCCTTCTTAACCGTAGTTTCTACTCTGCTACTAACCGCTTTTATAATTAAGGCCTATAGGCCTCCTGTGTCCGTTCTTGCTTAGGCTATCTTCCCTCCTACATCTATAGCAATTTGTATAAAAGTTCTAATAAAAGCCTATACTTTTATTATTTCTGCCTCTAGAATAACTTTTATTATTAATTCCTTTAGTAATTTTATTTTATTCTTTAGTTTTTCCTATGCTACTATTACTCTAGGATTCTCTCCTTAATATTATGTTTCTTCCTAGGTAGTACCTTATCCTTTATTAGTTACGGATCCACGCGAAAATTCGTTAATTATTACACCCCTCACGCCGCTTACTCCCCTTGTATAATACGCTATTGCTAGGGGGGGTAATCAATAATAAGGAATCCGATTCTGTGCTTCTTTTTCGTTTTAGGCGTAATACCGCGTCGTATCCGCGGTGTTCCGTAACTGCAATGCACCTACTTTATAATATTTAGTGCTAGCTTTTTATTATTTAGTGCTACCCTAAGCTCCTGCAGGTCTCTTATTATAGGCACTACTAGGATTAGCCTTAAATAGTTATATTCTAGGCAGGAAAGAATAAAGTAGTAAATATCCTTATTTCCTCCCTAGTATTAATATATTAGTAATATTACCTTAGGCACTTATCTATTATAAAAGAAGGTACTTAGCCCTATTTTCTTTATTTAAAGCTATACTAAGGCTATAGATTTATACTTTAGTAAGCTATTATAAAGCATTACTATTTTTTTTATACTCTTAAAGTTAGGTTCCTTATTTATTACTATTATTTTTGCCTATTCTCTTCTTACCTAAGCCTTATGCCTTTACTATATCTACTGTTTTTCCCACTCTCTCTCTAATTCCTATCTAGCTATAAAAAAAATAAAGTAATAAATAAGAATATATATAACTTACAACACCGCAGATACGACGCAGTACTACGCCTAAAACGGAAAAGAAGCACAGAATTGGATTTCTTATTATTAATTACCCCCCCTAGTAATAGCATATTATATAAGGAAAGTAAGTAGTATAAGGGGCATAATAATTAATAAATTTTTACATGGATTTATAACTAATAAAAAATAAGGTACTACTTAGGAAGAAATATAGTATTAAGGAGAGAATTTTAAAGTAATAGTAATATAGGAAAAACTAAAGAATAAAATAAAATTACTAAAGAAATTAATAATAAAAGTTATTTTAAAGGTAGAAATAATAAAAGTATAGGCTTTTATTAGAATTATTATGTAAATTGCTATAAATATAGGAGGGGAAATAGCTTAAATAAGAACTAGTATAAAAGGCCTATAGGCTTTAATTATAAAGGTAGTTAATAGTAAGGTAGAAACTATAGTTAAGAAGGCCGTTAAAAAGGTAATAAAGGCTATTCCTAGGACTAGATTAGTGGTTAGGGGGACTTAGGTAACTATTATAGCTTATAAAGCTATAGGGCAGAATATAATAATCCCTTTAGCCTAAACAGAGGGTATAGTAATACTAGCCTGCTATTACTAGGAAGTAATAGTAAAGGGAAATACTATTAGTAAGGTAGTTAGAAACAGATTACTAAGGGAGATTATAAAGGCAGTAAATAGCACTATTAGTATAGAGGAGGTAGTAGTAGTATGCTAACTATAGAGTAGAGATATAGTTATTATGTTTACTAAAGTAGGGAGGAAATAAAAGGAAAACATAGCTTAGGTAAAAGTTGCCTTTAGACCTAAGGCAGAAGTAAATAAGAAGATGTTTAGTGTAATTATTAAGGGATTCCTAATATGATTAATAAACCATATTATAACTAAGGATATAAGGAGAAATATTAAAAAGGAGAATAGTTTAAATATAGTAAAGATAATAGTATAAAAGCTAAAGGGAATAGTAATAAGGGCACTACTAGTGGTTAGTATTAAGGGCACTAAGGCAGTAAACTGCTTATACTATAGGGGAATAGTATACTAAGCAGAGATTTTTAATGCTAAGCTATATAATAAGATAATTCACCTAAAGTAATATTATAACTATTATAAGATTAGGCATATTACTAGGCACTATAAGGAGAAAGCAAGATATAGCAGGTATGCTACTAAAAAACACCCTAAGGGAAAGAGGACTTACTTAATATTAATAGGCAAGGTATAGGAGAGATACCTAAATTATATAGGGGTATATCTAGTATAGTCTTGGCTATGCTTAGTAAGTAATAATAGATGGTAGCAGGCTAGGAAGGCTTATACTACAAGGCTGCTATTCTTCCACAGCTATTAGCCGGAGGTTGTAATAGCTACTACAGGCAAGGGTTATTATAAAGAAGAGACCAGGGGACTAATAGAAAGGCAGCTAAGAGGAAGGAGCATATAACTAAGGGGCCTTTTTATAAAATAAATCTATAAGCTATAATTAGAATAACAGAGACTAGTAAAGGAAGGCATAATACTAGCCTTTTTATAACTAATAAGAGGGCAAAACAATACCAGAGCCAGCCTAACTAGGGTGCTCTAAAGCATATAATAAAGTATATAATTAAGGTTATATACTAGAATATACAGAAGAAAAGCAATTTAGTACATTTAGCATTAGGGCATGGCGTTAGCCCTAAGATAATAGCCATTTAGAAACTAAGAGGTTATAATAGTATACTACTAAATCTATCCCAGGGGCACTATATATTAGTAATATATAGCAGAAAAATAGTAATTTATATATATAAAAAGGTTAAGACAGGACTTTAAACTATAGAGAGAGGGGAGGATTAGTATAGTATTAATTTATATAAAGTAGAGGTATATAACATCTATTCCCTAGCTTATAAAAGGGAGTAGCAGACGCCTTTATAATACTTTATTAATACCTAGGTAAAGGGCCAGAGTATGTTTATAGGGAACTTTAACTAATACCACCCCTTATAGGACAGATTTAGCTAAACCTCTTAGGGGTATAATAAGATATTAGAATTTATAATAAGGTAGCAACTTAGCCTAGCTATGCTGTTTAGGGAAGTAATAAGGAGAGAACATGGTAGTAAGGATAGCACTATTAACTATGTATAGACCACTTATAATATTAGTGTTAAATTTATTAGGCTAGTAGAAATCGCTAGATCTAACCATATGCCTTAGCTTATTAGTATTAGGATAAGTAAGAAATTAAGCAACAGCCTAGGGTTAGTCTAGGGTTAAAGGACGGCAGATAAGAACCTTATTATAGTAGAGGCTTTAAACAGGCTTAGAAAGAAGGGGTTAGAGCTCCCGCTATGTAACTAGTAGGAAATTAATAACTATATGTAATAGCTTACCTAACAGCTTATAGAGATAGCTAATATAGTGGCACCTAAACGACCTTAAGGGCATAGCAAACCACAGCCTTAGTGGAATAAAAGGGTAAAGGATATAACAGTAGAGGCAAGACATGTTAATAAGTAGTAGTAGTAATAATAGACATAGAAATTATAGCAGGCCTTAATAGAAGCTATAGAAAAACAGGATTATATTATCTTAAAGGAGAAGAGAAGCAGTTAGCAATAAGCAGTTAGTAAGTTATTTAGGTCTAAAGGGAGCCTTTAAACCCTAGAGTGCTAGGCCTGGCTATAGAGTGGACTTCCTCCTAAGATATAATAAGTCCTACTACTAACTTAGCTAGGAAATAATAGCAGGGAAAAGATAGTAAAGGTTATATATAAGGGTAAGGTAAAGGCATTTATAGAAAGGTTCTTTCCTTTATTTATAGCTAGGGCTTTAGGTCTAGAGATAAAGGCAGAGATAAGATACTATAATAATAATTAAGTGGTTCCTGTATTTATAAAGGAGAAAATTAAAGAAGTTATAAAGAATATAGTAAGTTAAAAAGCCCTAGGGCTGGATAAGCTGCTAATAGGTTTTCTTAAGCTATATAAAGCAGTCCTAATATTATGTTTAATACGCCTTATAAATGCATGCTATGGTTTAGGATACTATCTGGCCTTCTTTTAGCAAGTAAAGGTAGTAGTTCTATGTAAATCTAGGAAAACCTCTAAGGAGTTAGGCAGACCAGGGGGGTAGAGGCTAATATTACTATTAAACATAATAGGAAAAGTGATTAAGGAAGCTATTATAAGGAGGATTACTACTACAGCAGAGGAAGGCTATATACTACTAGATATATAAATAGGCAATAGGGCTGGCAGGTTAATAGAGGTAGCACTAAGTATGCTAAAAGAGGTTATAAAAATAGTATAGCATTACTAGGGAATAGTATTATTACTATAGCTAGATATTACTAAGGCGTTTAATACTATTAGCTATAAACGATTAATCTGCACTATAAAGGAGTTAGGACTACTAGAGTAAATAGCTAGATAGGTATAGGGCTTTATATTAAAAAGAAAAGCATAATTAGCGTTTAATGGATATATTACTAAGGAAATCCAAGTTACTACAGGGGTTCTGCAAGGGTTACTAGCGTTTCCTATTCTCTTCCTACTCTATATTATACTATTATATTAAAGACTAGCAGCAGCAGAATTAATATTAATATTAGGGTTCTTAAATAATATAAATATTATAGTATATAGAAAAACAGCAGAGGAGACTAAAGTATAACTAAAAAAAGCCTAGAGAATATATAAGGAGTGGTTAAATAAGTATAGGCTAAGGTTTAACCTAGGGAAAAGCAAGCTAATATACTTTATAAGGAAGAGGCAGGCGATTATAATAATAATCTAACTTAGAAGAATAATAATATAACTAACATAATTAGTGTGATTCCTAGGGGTTTAGATTTACTAGAAGCTTTGTTAGTTAACCTATATAGAGAAGGTAAATGCTAAATTATTATAGCAGAAGTTAGCACTTATAGCACTAGCTATGTCTATATAGGGATGCTAACTAAAGTGTGCAAGATCCCTTTATATATAGGTAATAAGAAGCATAATAGCCTATAGAGCTGGGATATACTATACCTATAGTAAGTTAGAAGGGGTAGCATAAGGGGTAGTAAAGGTATTTATAAGGGAATAGAATAAATGCTTAAGGCGGGTTATAGGGGTGTATAAGGCGACGCTAGTAATACTCTTAAAGACAAAAGCAGTAGTACTATTAGTGGATTTATATTTTAATTACATTAAGTAATAATTCTACTAAAGACTTAAGGATAGTAGTATGAGCAAGAAGATACAATAGGCCTGTAATTTAATAGCATTACAGCTACAATGATAAGGAAGAGGCCGCTGATGTAATTACTATAAGGCGTTTCCTAATGCCCCCCCCCTTCTCCCTGGCAGCCTTATAGCTAGACAGGAATTAAAGAGAGAGTAGGAAAAACAGTAGATATAGTAGAGGCATAAGGCTTAGGTAAGAAGAAAACGGGTAAAAGCAATAGTAGTAAACAAGAAACCTAACTTTAAGAGTATAAAAAAGATAGTAAGGCTTTATAATAGCCTGCTAAAGCATAAATCTATAGCCTTAGTATAGCTTTAAACAGAAAAGATAGGGCTAAATGCCTACCTTTATAACAGATAGGTGCCTAAGGTAATATTACTAATATATTAATGCTAGGGAGGAGATAAGGATATTTACTACCTTATCCTGTTATGCGTAGAACATAACTATCTAAGGCTAATTCTAGTAGTGCTTATAATAAGAAACCCATGGGAACTTAGGGCAGCGCTTAATAATAAGAAGCTAGCACTAAATATTATAAAGTAGGTGCTCTTAACTAGGCAACTTTAGTAGTATAGGTTAGCGGAGGAGCTTTGCAAGGCATAGCAGATATATAATATTAAGGCTAAGAAAGGGACTAAAGGTAATGGAAATAATAGAATAGAGAAGAAAGAGCTAGATTAGGAGGGGAGGTGCTTATAGGGGGTTTTTACTAACATACTAACCTTTTATATAAAGCATAACTATACTTCTATTATTATCTGTAGTTCTAGGGGAACTGGCAGATATCTTATACTAATAGTTGAAAATAATAAAGACTTTATATTAGAGGCTTAGCAGGAGCTATATAGAAGAATATAGGTTTTCTCCCCTATCTTAGGGTTTTTTCTATATTAAGAAGTTAGTTAATGAACTAGATAGTGGCTCTAGCTATTTAGCTATAAGGCTACTAGGAAGGGGGGGAAGGGCATTAAAAAACGCCTTATAGTAATTATATTAGCAGCCTCTTTCTTAGTATTATAGCTATAATGCTATTAAATTATATGCCTATTATATCTTCTTGCCTATACTACTATCCTTAAGTCTTTACTAGAATTATTACTTAATATAATTAAGGTATAAATCTACTAGTAGCACTACTGCTTTTATCTTTAAAAGTATTACTAGCGTTGCCTTATACGCCCCTATAACCTGTCTTAAGCATTTATTTTATTCCCTTATAAATACCTTTACTACCCCTTATACTACCCCTTCTAACTTACTATAAGTATAGTATATCCCGGCTTTATAGGCTATTATACTTCTTATTACCTATATATAAAGGGATCTTATACACTTTAGTTAGTATCCCTATATAAACACAGCTAGCACTATAAGTGCTAACCTCTGCTATAATAGTTTAGTATTTACCTTCTCTATATAGGTTAACTAATAAAGCTTCTAGTAAATCTAAACCCCTAAGAATTACACTAATTATATTAGTTATATTATTGCCCTTTTAAGTCAGATTATTATTATAATCACCTGCCTCTTTCTTATAAAGTATATTAGCTTGCTCTTTCCTAGGTTAAACCTTAGCTTATATTCCTTTAACTACTCCTTATATATCCTTTAGGCTTTTTTTAATTATACTTTAGTTTTCTTTACTGTTTTTTTATATACTATAATATTTATATTATCTAAGAACCCTAATATTAATATTAATTCCGCTACTACTAGTCTTTAATATAATAATATAATATAAAGTAGGAAGAGGATAGGAAATGCTAGTAACCCTTATAAAACCCCTGCTATAACTTGGATTTCCTTAGTAATATGCCTGTTAAATGCTAATTATACTCTTCTTTCTAATATAAAGCCCTATGCCTATCTAGCCATTCACCCTAGTAGTCCTAACTCCTTTATAGTATAAATTAGTTATTTATAGCTAATAGTATTAAACGCCCTAGTAATATCTAGCTATAATAATAATACTATTCCCTAGTAATACTATGCCGTTTTTATAACCTCTTTTAGTATACTTAGTATTATTTTTATTAACCTACTAGCCTTATTACCTATTTATATATCTAGTAGTATATAGCCTTTCTTTACTATAATAGTAATCCTTCTTATAATAGCTCCCTTAATCACTTTTCTTAGTATATTTAATAGCAATATCAGCCTCTATCCCCCTAGTCTGCTTAACTCCTAAGGGGTCTTTCTAGGTTTATAAAGAACTACTACCTTTACTTACTAGAAAGAGGCTAAATAGTATTCTAAACTATAGTATATATTTATAAGGCATATTAAACATAATATTAAGGCTGCTTTATATAGCTTTAAGAAACCTATTAATAGCTTATCTAGCCTTAGGGCTTTCTAACTTATTATATTCTTTATAACTTCTCTGATTTCCTCCTTTATAAATACAGGAACTACCTAATTATTACTATAGTATCTTATTTCTACCTCTGTCTTTAGACCTAGAGCCCTAGCTGTAAATAAAGGAAAAAACCTTTCTATAAATACCTTTACCTTACCCTTATATATAACCTTTACTATCTCCTTCCTACTGTTATTCCCTAGCTAAGTTAGTAATAGGACCTATTATATTTTAAGAGAAAGTCCACTCTATAACTAGGCCTAGTACTCTAGGGTTTAAAGACTCCCTTTTAACCTAAATAACTTACTAACTACTTATTGCTAACTACTTTTTTTCTCCTTTAAGATAATATAATTCTGTTTTTCTATTACTTTTATTAAGGTCTGCTATGCTTCCTATGTCTATTATTACTACTACTACTTATTAGCATATCTTGCCTTTATTATTATATCTTTTACTCTTTTATTCTACTAAGGCTGTAGTTTACTATGCTCTTAAGGTTATTTAGGTGCCGCTATATTAGCTATCTTTATAAGCTATTAGGTAAGCTATTATATATAATTATTAATTTCCTACTAGTTATATAGCGGAAGCTTTAATTCCTCCTTTTTAAGTCTATTTAAAGCCTTTACTATAATAAGGTTCTTATTTACTATTCTCTAACCCTAGACTAACCCTAGGCTATTGCTTAATTTCTTATTTATCCTAATACTAATAAGCTAAGGCATATGGTTAAATCTAGCAATTTCTACTAGCCTAATAAATTTAATACTAATATTATAAGTAGTCCATATATAGTTAATAGTGCTATTTCTACTATTATATTCTCTCCTTATTACTTCCCTAAATAGCATAGCTAGGCTAAGTTGCTACCTTATTATAAATTTTAATATCTTATTATACCCTTAAGAGGTTTAGCTAAATTTCTCCCATAAGGGGTAGTATTAGTTAAAGTCCCCTATAAATATACTCTAGCCCTTTGCCTAGGTATTAGCAAAGTATTATAAAGGTGTCTACCACTTCCTTTTATAAGCCAGGAAATAAATATTATATACCTTTACTTTATATAGCTTAATACTATACTAATCCTCCTCTCTTCCTATAGTTTAAAGTCCTATCTTAATCTTTTAATATATATAAATTACTATTTTTCTGCTATATATTACTAATATATAATGCCCTTAACATAAATTTAGTAGTATACTATTATAACCTCCTAGTTCCTAAATAGCTATTACCTTAAAGCTAATACTATGCCCTAATACTAAATATACTAAATTGCTTTTCTTTTATATATTCTAGTATATAACCTTAATTATATACTTTATTATATACTTTAAAGCACCCTAGTTAGGCTAGCCCTAGTATTATTTTGTCCTTTAGTTAATTATAAAAAGGCTAGTATTATGCCTTTCTTTACTAGTCTCTATAGTTCTAATTATAGCTTATAGGTTTATCTTATAAATAGGCCCCTTAGGTATATGCTCCTGCCTCTTAGCTACTTCTCTATTAGTCCCCTAGTCTCTTCTCTATAATAACCCTTACCTATAGTAGCTATTATAGCCTCTAACTAATAGCTATAGAAAAATAGCAGCCTTATAGTATAAGCCTTCTTAGCCTACTATTATTTATTATTACTTACTAAATATAGCTAAGACTATATTATATATGCTTCTATATAATTTAAGCATTTCTCCTATACCTTACCTATTAATATTAAGTAAGTCCTTTTTCCCTTAGGGTATTTTTTAGTAGTATACCTATTATATCTTACTTTCTCTTTATAATACCTAGTAATATATTTAATCTTATAGTAGTTATAATATTACTTTAAGTAGATTATCTTATTATATAGTTTAGTATTAAAAATCTCTACTTAGTATATTATTTCCTTATAGTATAGGCAGTTTACTAACTTAGTGCCCTTAATACTAACTACTAGTAGTATCCTTATTATTATTTCCTTTAGCTTCTATATTATTATCTTTATTATGCTTAAACTATTCTCCTTTTTAATATTCTTCCTTATATCCTTAATTATAATGTGGTTTATTAGTTATATTAGGAATCCCTTAATAATTATACTAAATATCTTCCTATTTACTTCTGCCTTAGGTTTAAAGGTAACCCTTATTTAGGCTGTATTTTCCTTTTATTTCTTCCCTACTTTATTAAATATAATAACTATATCTCTGCTTTATAGTTAGCATATTATAATTACCTTCTTTATACTAATAGTGCTATTTACTACCTTTATAATCTCCCTTAGCAATTTATTCCTAACTACCTTACTAATAGTATTTCCATTTATTATTACTTTCTAGTAATAGTAGGCTAATATTACTATACCCTCTATTTAAGCTAAAGGGATTATTATATTCTACCCTATAACTTTATAAGCTATAATAATTACTTAAGTCCTTCTAACTACTATTCTAGTCCTAGAAATAGCCTTTATTACCTCCTTAACTGCCTTTTTAATTATAGTTTCTACCTTATTATTAACTACTTTTATAATTAAAGCCTATAAGCCTTTTATATTAGTTCTTATTTAGGCTATTTTCCTGCCTATATTTATAGTAATTTATATAATAAATCTAATAAAAGCTTATACTTTTATTATTTTTACCTTTAAAATAACTTTTATTATTAATTCCTTTAGTAATTTTATTTTATTCTTTAATTTTTCTTATATTATTATTACTTTAAAATTCTCTTTTTAATACTATATTTCTTCCTAGGTAGTACCTTATTTTTTATTAGTTATAGATTTATATAAAAATTCTTTAATTATTATACCCCTTATATTACTTACTTCCCTTATATAATATACTATTACTAGGAGGGGTAATTAATAATAAGAAATCTAATTCCATGCTTCTTTTTCGTTTTAGGCGTAATACTACGTCGTATCTACAGTGTTGACGTAAAAGATTCCTTTTTAGAGGCTTATTATTACTCTTGCTCTATTATTAAAAAGAGAAGGCATCACGGCTTAGTTAAGGGATATTACCTAAGCATACGTATAGTTATAGACAAAGCTTAATTACATAATTCTTGCAAAGCTTCTAGCATAAATTACATACCTCTACCTGCTAGATATTATTATAATTATAATAAAACCGCTTTATGGAATTACAAAAGTAGGTATATATTAGTAGTTAACGTATTTTAATTATTATTATTAAAAACTCTAGATAATTACTTCTACCTATAACCTATATTTTCTTATTTCTTTAAAAGAAAGCTGAGAAAATTAGGAAAGGACCAACACCGCGGACACAACGCGGTATCACGCCTAAAACGAAAAAGAAGCATAGAATCGGATTCCTTATTATCAAATACCCCCCCTAGCAATAGCGCATTGCACAAGGGGAGTAAGCAGCGCAAGGGGTGCAATAATTAACAAATTTTCGCGTGGATCCACAACTAACGAAGGATAAGGCACTACTTAGGAAGAAATATAATATTAAGGAGAGAATCCTAGAGTAATAGTAGTGCAGGAAAAACTAAAGAATAAAATGAAATTACTAAAGGAGTTAATAATAAAAGTTATCCTAAAGGCAGAAATAACAAAAGTATAGGCTTTTATTAGGACCTTTATATAAGTTGCTATAGATATAGGAGGGGAGATAGCCTAAGCAAAGACTGGCATAGGAGATCTACAGGCATTGATTATAGAAGCGGTTAATAGTAAAGTTAAAACCATAGTTAAAAAGGCGGTTAAGGAGGCAATAAAGGCTATCCCTAGGACTAGATCGACGGTTAGGGGGACTTAGGCAACTGTTACAGCTTGCGGAGTTACAGGGCAGAATATAACAATACCTTTAGCCTAAACAGAGGGTATGGCAATACCGGCCCGCTATTACCGGGAAGCAATAGTAAAGGGAAACACTATTAGCAAGGCAGTTAGGAACAGATTACCAGGAGAGATTATAAAGGCAGTAAATAGCACTATTAGCATGGAGGAGGCAATAGCAGCATACAGGCTGTAGAGTAGAGATATAGTTATTACGTTTACTAAGGTAGGGAGGAAATAGAAGGAAAACACAGCCTGGGTGAGAGTTGCCTTTAGACCTACGGCAGAAGTAAACAGGAAGATATTCAGTGTGATTATCAAGGGATTCCTAACATAATTGACGAACCACGTTGCAATTAAGGATATAAGGAAAAACATTAAAAAGGAGAATGGTCTAAACATAGCGAAGATAATAGTGCAGAAGCCAAAGGGAATAGCGACGAGGGCACCACTAGTGGTTAGCATTAAGGGCACCGAGGCAGTAAACCGCCTATGCTATGGGGGAATAGTATACTAAGCAGAGATTTTTAACGCTAAGCTATACAACAAGATGGTCCACCTAAAGCAATATTATAATTACTATAAGATTAGATATATTGCCAGGCACTGCAAGGAGAAAGTAAAATGCAGTAGGTATGCTGCTAAAAAACACCCTAAGGGAGAGAGGACTTGCCTAACGTTAACAGGTAAGGTACGGGAGAGATGCCTAAATTGCACAGGGGCACATCCAGCATGGTCTCGGCTATGCTCGGTAAGCAATAATAGGTGGCAACAGGCCCGGGAGGCTTACGCCATAAGGCCGCTGTTCTTCCGCGACCATCGGTTGGAGGCCGTGACAGCTATTACAGGTAAGGGTTATTATAGAGAAGAGACCAGGGGATTAACGGAAAGGCAGCTAAGAGAAAAGAGCATATAACTAAGGGGCCTTTCTATAAGACAAACATATAAACTATGATTAGGACGGCAGAGACCGGCAGAGGAAGGCACAATACTGGCCTTCTTATAACCAACAAGAGAGTAGAATAATACTGGAGCCAGCCTAACCAAGGTGCTCCGAAGCACACAATAGAGTACATAATTAAGGTTATATACTAGAATACACAGAAGAAAAGCAATCTAGTACATCTGGCGTTAGGGCATGATGTTAGCCCTAAGGTGATAGCTATCTAGGAACCAGGAGGCTATAATAGTATACCGCCAAATCCATCTTAGGGGCACTATATGTTAGCAACATACAGTAGAAGAACGGCGATTTATATACACCAGAAGGTTAAGGCAGGGCTTTAGACTATAGGGAGGGGGGAGGATTAGTGCAGTGTTAAGCTATATAGAGTAGAGGTATACAACATATATTCCCCGGCTTACAAAAGGGGGTGGCAGACGCCTCTATAACACTTTGCTGATACCTAGGCAAAGGGCCGGAGTGTGTTTATGGGGGACTTCAACTAATATCACCCCTTATGGGACAGATTTGGCCGAATATCTCCAGGGCATAATAAGATGTTGGAATTCATAACGAGGTGGCAACTCAGCCTAGCTACGCCGTTTAGGGAAGTAATAAGGAGAGAACATGGCAGCAGGGACAGCACTATTAACCATGCGTGGACCACCCACGACGTTAGTGTTGAATTCATCGGGCTAGTGGAAATCACCGGATCTAACCATGTGCCCTAGCTTATTAGCATCGGGATAAACAAGGAATTAAGCAACAGCCCAGGGTTAGTCTAGGGTTAGAGGACAGCGGACAAGAACCTTATTATAGCAAAGGCTTTAAACAGGCTTAGAAAGAAGGGGTTAGAGCTTCTGCTGTGCAACCGGCAAGAAATCGATAACTATGCGCAGTGGCTTACCCAACAGCTCATAGAGATAGCCAATACAGCAGCACCTAAGCAACCTTAAGGGCGCAGTAAACCACAGCCTTAGTAAAATAAAAGGGTAAGGGACGCAACAGCAGAGGCAAGACGTGCTAATAGGTAGTAGCAGTAATAACAGACGTAGGAAGCGTGGCAGGCCTTAACAGAAGCTACAAAAAAACAGGATCGTGTTATCTCAGAGGAGAAGAGAAGTAGCTAGCGACAGGCAGTTAGCGAGTTATTTAGGTCCAAAGGGAGTCTTTGGACCCTGGAGCATTAGGCCCGGCTACAGAGTGGACTTCCTCCTAAAAGGCAACAGGTCCTACTACTAACCCGGCCAGGAGACAATGGCAGGGAGGAGATAGTAGAGGTTATATATAAGGGCAAGGCGAGGGCATTTGCAGAGAGGTTCTTCCCTCTATCCACGGCTAGGGCTCTAGGTCTGGAGGCAGAGGAGGGGACAAGATACTATAACAACGATCAGGCAGTTCCCGTGTTTATAGAGGAGGAAATTAAAAAGGTTATAAAGAATACGGCAAGTTAGAAAGCCCCAGGACCGGACGAGCTGCCAATAGGTTTCCTTAAGCTATGCGGAGCGGCCCTAATATCATGTTTAACACGCCTTGCAAATGCTTACTACGGCTTGGGATATCATCCGGCCTCCTTCCGATAAGCAAAGGTAGTAGTTCTATGCAAACCTAGGAAGTCCCTTAAGGAGTTAGGCAGACCAGGGGGGTAGAGGCCAATATTGCTGTTAAACACAATAGGCAAAGTGATTAAGGGAGCTATTATAAGGAGGATTACTATTATAGCAGAGGAAGGCTATATACTACTGGATATGCAAATGGGCAACAGGGCTGGCAGATTAACGGAGATAGCACTAAGCACGCTAAAAGAGGTCGTGAGAATGGCGTGGCATTACTGGGGGATAGCATCATTACTACAGCTAGATATCACTAGGGCGTTCGACACTATTAGCTATAAACGATTAATCCGCACTATAAAGGAGTTAGGACTGCTAGGGTAGATAGCCAGATAGGCACAGGGCTTCACATCAGAAAGGAGAGCACAATTAGCGTTTAACGGACGTATTACCAAGGAAATCCAAGTCACTGCAGGGGTTCCGCAAGGGTCGCCAGCGTCTCCTATCCTCTTCCTGCTCTACATTACGCCACTATATCAAAGACTAGTAGCGGCGGAATCAACGTTAACATTGGGGTTCTTGGATAATACAAATATTATAGCATATAGAAAAACAGCAAAGGAGACAAAAGTATGACTAGAAAGAGCCTGGAGAATATATAAGGAGTAGTTAAAGGAGTATAGGCTAAGGTTTAACCTAGGAAAGAGCAAGCTAATACACTTTATAAGGAAGAGGCAGGCAATTACAACAACAATCCGACTTAGCAAAGCAACAATACAACCGACACAATCAGCGCAATTCCTAGGGGTTTGGATTCACCGGAAGCTTTATTAGTTAACCCATATAGAGAAGGTGAATGCCAAATTATTACAGCAGAAATTAGCGCTTACAGCGCTAGCTGCGTTTACGTGGGAATGCTGACTAGAGTGTATAAGATCCCTTTATACACAGGTAATATAAAGCACAATAGCCTATGGAGCTGGGATATACTACACCTGCAGCAAGCTAAAAGGGGTAGCACAGGGGGTAGCAAAGGCATTTATAAGGGAACAGAACAAATGCTTAAGGCAGGTTATAAGGGCGTATAAGGCGACGCTAGTAACACTCTTAGAGACAGAAGCAGCAGTGCTGCTAGTAGATCTGTACCTTAATTACATTAAATAACAATTCTACTAAAGACTTAAGGATAGTGGCATAGGCAAGAAGATACAGCAGGCCTGTAATTTAATAGCATTACAGCTACGACGCTAAGGAAGAGGCCGCCGATGTAATCGCTATGAGGCGTTTCCTGATGCCCCCCCCCCCCTCCCCTAGCAGCCTTACAGCCAGACAGGAATTAGAGAGGGAGTGGGAAAAACAGTAGATTTAGCAGAGGCATGAGGCTTAGGTGAGAAGAGGACGGGCAAAAGCAATAGCAGCAGACAAGGAACCTAACTTCAAGAGCATAAAAAAGATAGCAAAGCTCTATAATAGCCTGCTTAAGTATGAATCTGCGGCCCTAGTTCAGCTTTAAACGGAAAAAATAGGGCTGAATGCCTTCCTTTACAATAGACAGGTGCCCGAGGTAACTTTACTAATATGCCAATACTAGGGAGGAGACAAGGATATCTACCACCTTATCCTGTCATGCCTAGAATATAACCATCTAAGACCGATTCTGGCAGTGCCTGTAATAAGAGATCCACGGGAACTTAGGGCGGCGCTTAATAACAAAAAGCTAGCACTAAATATTATAAAGTAGGTGCTTTTAACTGGGTGACTTCAGCAGTATAGGTTAGCAGAGGAGCTTGGTAAGGCGTGGCAGATACGCAATAATAAGGCTAAGAAAGGGACCAGAGGCAATAAAAACAACAGGATAGAGGAGGAAGAGCCGGACTAGGAGGGGAGGTGCTTATAGGGGGTTTTTACTAATATACTAACCTTTTATATAAAGCACAACCACACTTCTGTTATTGTCTGCAGTTCCGGGGAACTGGCAGATATCTTATACTAATGGTTGGAAATAATAAAGACTTTATATTAGAGGCTTAGCGGGAGCTATATGGAAGAATATGGGTTTTCTCCCCTATCTTAGGGTTTTTCCTATATTAAGAAGTTAGTTGATGAACTAGTTAGTGGCTCTAGCTACCTAGCGTACATGAATAATAATTTAAAAGAAAGCTCTTATTTTAAACTTATTAGAATACAGACTAATAACACATTAGGCCTTAGTAATACTAAATTCTTTAATTATAAAGAAGTTAAGCTAAAAAATACTAGATTTCTTGCAAAGCTAAAGCAATGCCTAGAGAAATTAATACTGTTAATGTTTAATAGTTGCATTTTAAGCAAAGCTAATAATAACACCTTCTTCCTATAATAAAAGGCATAAGAAAAGAAGCTATTAGAAGTTAACTAGGATAATTAAGCTTAATATGTTAAGTAAAGAGCTTAAGGTACATATATTGCTCTTATCTGCTAACCTAAAGCCTTTTACAATCTTTCTATTACTACTTAAAGTTAATAACCAGAACCTAATAATATAATAAAGCTTAATAAAAGGCTTAAATAGCAAATTAATAATTAAAGCCGTAGACTTTGCTATATGCCTCTTTTACTAAAAAATACCTCTCTTTATGTTTTTATTAATAGCTCCTTTACTAATAATAAAGACCTTAGCTTATAACTCAGCTATATAATTATTTTTAGTAATAAGGAAAAGAATATTAACGCCTCTGAATTTACGCTTATAGGTAACATTATGACCTATAGCTCTATAAAATTTAAAAGAGTTCTAAGAAGCACCTTAGCATTAAAGCTGTATAGAATAGTCTAAGGAGTTAATATTACTTATGTAATAAGTATAATTTTAAGGATTATTACTAATTAATTAAACAAGCTAAATATTCTAATTATAATATATACTAACTCTTTTTTATTATATAAGTATATTATTAAGTTAGGCACTATAAAGGAAAAAAGGCTTATAATTAATATTATAGCACTATAATAGTTATATAAGCAAAGGGAAATCGCGGAAATCCAATAAATAAATAGCTATAATAACCTTGCTAATATAATAATAAAAGCCTCTCTGAATAAAAGCCTTAAGACCTTTGTAACTAAGAATAAGGCTTAAATCTAAGTAAAAGGTTAGGTAAAAAGACTAGTGTTAAGTGTTAAAGCTAAAGCCAAAGCTGCTTAGGAGGAATTAAGCGCACGACAAAGAGTTCAAATTTAATAAATCCGAATATAATTAATTAAGGGACTTTAAGGATACTCTGGACTAGGGAAAAGTTATTTATTTAGGTAATATTTCTTATATATTGTAGCGTTATTGATTTTTGCTTATTTGTTGATTTTTATGGATTTTTTATGTGTTTTAAAGCGATTTCTCTTTTTTAATAAAGAGAGAGTTTATAAGTATTAGAATTACTTATTTAGAGAATGGAAGAAATATATAATAATAACCGGGAATTATGGGTTATATGCACGATACACGTGCCTTAATTGGCTAGATTACTATGTTATATAACCTAGGGCAGTACTATGGCTATAATACTACACTTCTGTATTATCCCCCTCTTTCTCCCTTTTAGATAATTACAACTATATAGAAATCAGACCTTTATTACCCCCCCTGCGTTATTGCTGCAGCAATCGTACCCTGTGAAACCATCATTTATAATAATAAGAAGACTTAACTCTTATAGATTTTCTTACTTATTGTTAACTGTTACTTATTTATAATTAAAACCAGATCTTTACTATTATTATTCATGTACGCTAGGTAGCTAGAGCCACTAACTAGTTCATTAACTAACTTCTTAATATAGGAAAAACCCTAAGATAGGGGAGAAAACCCATATTCTTCTATATAGCTCCTGCTAAGCCTTTGGTATAGAGTCTTTATTGTTTCTAACTATTAGTATAAGATATCTGCTAGTTCCCCGGAACTGCAGACAATGACAGAAGTGTAGTTGTGCTTTATATAAAAGGTTAGTATATTAGTAAAAACCCCCTATAAGCACCTCCCCTCCTAGTCTGGCTCTTCCTCCTTTATCCTGTTGTTTCCGTTGCCTTTGGTCCCTTTCTTAGCCTTATTATTATATATCTGTTATGCCTTACTAAGCTCCTCTGCTAACCTGTACTACTAAAGTTGCCTAGTTAAAAGCACTTACTTTATGATATTTAGTGCTAGCTTTTTATTATTAAGCGCTGCCCTAAGTTCCTGCGGATCTCTTATTATAGGCACTACTAGAATTGGTCTTAAATAGTTATATTCTAGGCATGACAGGATAAGGTAGTAGATATCCTTGTCTCCTCCTTAGTATTAATATATTAGTAAAGTTACCTTAGGCACCTGTCTGTTATAGAGGAAGGCATTTAGCCTTATTTTTTCCGTTCAAAGCTGAACTAGGGCTATAGATTTATGCTTAAGCAGGCTATTATAGAGCTTTACTATCTTTTTTATGCTTTTAAAGTTAGGTTCCTTATCTGCTGCTATTGCTTTTGCCTGTTCTCTTCTCACCTAAGCCTTATGCCTTTACTAGATCTACCATTTTTCCCACTCCCTCTCTAATTCCTATCTAGCTATAAGGCTGCTAGGGAGGGGGGGGGGGGCATTAGGAAACGCCTTATAGTAATTACATCGGCGGCCTCTTCCTTAGTGTTATAGCTGTAATGCTATTAAATTACAGGCCTGCCGTATCTTCTTGCCTATGCTATTATTCTTAAGTCTTTAGTAGAATTGTTATTTAATATAATTAAGGTACAGATCCACTGGCAGCACTGCTGCTTCTGTCTCTAAGAGTGTTACTAGCGTTGCCTTATATACCCCTGTAACCCGCCTTAAGCATTTATTCTATTCCCTTATAAATACCTTTACTACCCTCTATGCTACCCCTTCTGGCTTGCTATAGGTGTGGTATATCCCAGCTTTATAGGCTATTATGCTTTTTATTACCTGTATATAAAGGGATCTCGCACACTCTAGTTGGCATCCCTATGTAGACGTAGCTAGCACTGTAAGTACTAACTTCTGCTGTAATAATTTAGCATTTACCTTCTCTATATAGGTTAACTAACAAAGCTTCCGGTGAATCCAAACCCCTAGGAATTACGCTAATTATGTTAGTTATATTATTGCTCTTTTAAGTTAGATTATTATTATAATTGCCTGCCTCTTCCTTATAAAGTATATTAGCTTGCTCTTTTCTAGGTTAAACCTTAGCCTATACTCCTTTAATTACTTCTTATATATTCTTTAGGCTCTTTCTAGTTATACTTTTGTCTCCTCTGCCGTTTTTTTATATGCTATAATGTTTATATTATCTAAGAACCCTAATATTAACGTTAATTCCGCCGCTGCTAGTCTTTAATATAGTAGCATAATATAGAGCAGAAAGAGGATAGGAAACGCTAGTAACCCTTGCAGAACCCCTGTAGTAACTTAGATTTCCTTAGTAATATGTCTGTTAAACGCTAATTATGCTCTCCTTTCTAATGTAAAGCCCTATGCCTATCTGGCCATCTACCCTAGTAGTCTTAACTCCTTTATAGTGCAGATTAATTGTTTATAGCTAATAGTATTAAATGCCTTAGTAATATCTAGCTATAGTAATAATGCTATTCCCTAGTAATACTACGCCATCCTTATAACCTCTTTTAGCGTGCTTAGTACTATCTCTATTAATCTGCTAGCCTTGTTGCCTATTTATATGTTTAATAGTATATAGCCTTTCTTTACTATAATAGTAATTCTCCTTATAATAGCTCTCTTAATTACTTTGCTTATTATATTTAATAGTAATATCAGCCTCTACCCCTCTGGTTTACCTAACTCCTTAGAGGACTTCCTAGGTTTATATAGAACTATTACCTTTACTTATTAAAAGGAGGCCAGATAATATCCTAAACTACAGTAAGCATTCATAAGGCATGTTAAACATAATATTAAAGCTGCTCTATATAGCTTAAGGAAACCTATTAGCAGCTTGTCTAGTCCTAGGGCTTTCTAACTTACTATATTCTTTATAACCTCTTTAATTTCCTTCTTTATAAACACGGGAACTGCCTGATTATTATTATAATATCTTATTCCCTTCTCTGCCTCTAGACCTAGAGCCCTAGCCATGGATAGAGGGAAGAACCTCTCTATAAATGCCCTTACCTTACCCTTATATATAACCTTTACTATCTTCTCCCTGCTGTTATCTCTTAGCTAGGTTAGTAGTAGGACCTGTTACCTTTTAGGAGAAAGTCTACTCTATAGCTAGGCCTAATGCTCTAGAGTCTAAAGACTCCTTTTAGACCTGGATAACTTGCTAACTGCCTATTGCTAGCTACTTCTCTTCTCCTCTAAGATAACACGATCCTGTTTTTTTGTAGCTTCCGTCAAGGCCTGCCACGCTTCCTGCGTCCGTTGTTGCCGCCACCCAGATCTTTACTATTATTTACAGAGAATTAACTAATGCTAACAGCTTTAATTAGTACTAAATACAAAGCCTAACTTAAAACATTAAAATGTTTTTAAGCTAAGGAAAAACAGGAGATGATTTTAAGAAGTAACTTTAAAAGAATATTTATAAAAGAGAACTTTTAAAGAGTACTTTTCCTTAAAGACTTTATAAGTACTGCCTAATTTTATTCTAAAATTAAACTAAGTTAGTTAAGAATATTAATATTAATATAGCTACTAAACAATAAATTAATAACCATATTATATATATAATTAACTATTACATTCTTAACTAAAGAAAAGGGCGTAATTATAATGGATTCGAGCTCGAAGCTCGGATCTACACAGCCGGAAAGCAGGCAGCTTTATATAAGCAATACGCAAGCAGCTTAGGCCCTAGTTATATATATAACTATAAAGGCAGGGTTATTAGAATTAAATAAATCTTTTCCTTTTTTTTTTCTTTATAAATAATATTCTTATTTAAGTTACTAGCTTTATAGTTATATTTTAGTAAGACTATAATATATATTATTTATTCTTTTATTATCTACCCTAGAAACCTTAATAAATATAATATAAAGGTTATATTTATAATAAATAGGATAATAATAAATATATTATAACCTAATACTATAGCTAACCTAGCTAAGACTAGTGCTATATAAAAGCTATTATACCTTTAAAATATAGTAATAGTATAGGAAATAATAAATAAGAATATAGTAAATAAAATTACTAAGCTAAAATAATAGCTATAAATAGCATCTGCTTTAGCTATATTTTATAATACTAATACAGGCGCCTTAAGTATAAGTAAATAGTTAGTAGCCTTAATAAAGATAAAACTAAAGAGAAAACCTATTAATATAAGTAATCCTTATAAGGGAAACTAAATTAAATATCTAGTATAAAGAAGCCTTTTAGCTTATAAACTTAAGGTAAATAGTACCTTTATTAGGAATAATTAAAATAAATAGTATTTTATTTACTAATACTTATTAAATTAGGTTTAAGCTTAGGTTTTACCTTTTTTTAAAATAGGAAAATCTATTAATTATACTTTAAAGGAGTTTTTAGTATATTTTAATACCTTATTTCTAAATTCTTATTAAGAGAAGCATATTATTATTGAACTAAATTAAATTAAATAATAACCTAAAGAAAAATTTAATAATTTTTTTGTTTGCTTTAAGTAAAAGCTAGTCTTAGTAAGAGGATATTATTAGGTAAAATCTATTAAACTATTTAAACTATATATAGCTTTAAATAAAAAGATATAAGACTACTATATAAGATATAATATTCTTTATATAAACTATTTTTAGATAGTAAAGAGATTATAAAGCATTACCCTTAATTTTAAATCTTATAAGATAGAAAAATACTTAAAGGCTTAATATTATATAATAACTAGATTTCCTTTAGCTATATCTTAAAATAAGAAAAGTAATATAAAGATAATAAGTATAAATATTATATTTTCTTTTAAGTAGTAAAAGATATATATTAAGTAGGTTTCAATAAAGAAAATATAATCTTAGTATAATAATAAATAGTACTTATACTATAAAGTTACTAAATATTAATTAAAGATATACTATCTTCTTCTTATATATCCTTTAAAAACTAATATATATATAGTTAATATAACCATACCTTAGATTAGATTTAAAGTTAAAAATAACTTAAAAAAAAACAGCCCTTAAGCTTAAGGCTTAGTAAGGGAAAGGAAGATAATAATTAGCTATTATAATTACTATAAAAGGCATATAAATAAATAAAAAAGAAAATAAACTCTAATTCTTTTTTACTATTAGTTTTGTTTAATAAAATAGCCTTTACTAATATATAAGTAAATAGTAGGTATAATAATTATACTACTATAAGTAAATCTTTTATATAAAGTATAGGGTTTCTTATATTCTTATTAGCCTAACCTTAAACGATTTAAATAGCTATTTTTATTAAAAAGTAAGGCTAGAATAGCTACTACTAAGGCTTAACTATAATATTTAAGGTTACTTAGTTTACTATTAATATAAATAAATAGAGTTTTTTAGTCTTAGTATATATAATCCTAGGTCTTACTTAGTTATATATCTTAGGAACTCTATGGTTAAAGTAATATAATATTATAATTTATATAGCCTAGGAGTTACTTATAGTCTGTTCTTTAGGAAACCTTTAGGTATAAGTAATATTTACTAAAAAGGTAGTAATTCTAATAATTACAGTATTAGGTTTAGTATATGCTAGAATAGCATAATAAGTAGTAGTAAGAAAAGAAAAAGATATATAGTTTTTAGGATATATATAATCCTAGGAAAAAGACGAAAAACGCCGACACCGCGGATACGACGTGGTATTATGCCTAAAACGAAAAAGAAGCATGGAATTAAATTCCTTATTATTAATTACCTTCCCTAGTAATAGTATATTATATAAGGGAAGTAAGTAATATAAGGGGTATAATAATTAAAGAATTTTTATATAAATCTATAACTAATAAAGAATAAGGCACTACTTAGGAAGAAATATAGTACTAAAGAGAGAATTCTAAAGTAGTAGTAATATAAAAAAAATTAAAAAATAAAATACAATTACTAAAGGAATTAATAATAAAAGTTATTTTAAAGGTAAAAATAATAAAAGTATAGGCTTTTATTAAATTTATTATATAAATTACTATAAATATAGGCAGAGAAATAGCTTAAATAAGAACTAATATAGGAGGCCTATAGGCTTTAATTATAAAAGTAGTTAATAGTAAGGTAGAAACTATAGTTAAAAAGGCAATTAAAGAGGTAATAAAGGCTATTCCTAGGACTAAAATAGTAGTTAGGGGGACTTAGGTAATTATTATAGCTTATAAAGTTATAGGGCAGAATATAATAATCTTTTTAGCATAAATAAAGGGCATAGTAATACTAGCCTGCTATTACTAGGAAGTAATAGTAAAAGGAAATACTATTAGTAAGGTAATTAGGAATAAATTACTAAAGAAGATTATAAAGGTAGTAAATAGCACTATTAGTATAAAAGAGATAATAATAGTATACTAACTATAGAGTAAAAACATAGTTATTATATTTACTAAAGCAAAGAGAAAATAAAAGCAAAACATAGCCTAGGTAAGAGTTACCTTTAGACCTAAGGTAAAAGTAAATAAGAAGATATTTAGTATAATTATTAAGGAATTCCTAATATAACTAACAAACTATATTATAACTAAGGATATAAGGAAGAATATTAAAAAGGAAAATAGTTTAAACATAGTAAAGATAATAATATAAAAGCTAAAGGGAATAGTAATAAGGGCACTACTAATAGTTAATATTAAGGGCACTAAGGCAGTAAACCGCCTATACTATAAGGGAATAATATACTAAGCAAAGATTTTTAATACTAAGCTATATAATAAGATAATTTACTTAAAGTAATATTATAACTATTATAAGATTAGATATATTACTAGGTACTATAAAAAGAAAGTAAGATATAATAAGTATATTACTAAAAAACACTTTAAAGGAGAAAGAACTTACTTAATATTAATAAGTAAGGTATAAAAGAAATGCCTAAATTATATAGGGGTATATTTAGTATAATCTTAGCTATATTTAGTAAGTAATAATAGATAGTAGCAGGCTAGGGAGGCTTATACTATAAGGCCGCTGTTCTTTTATAGCTATTAGTTAGAGGTTATAATAGCTATTATAAGTAAGGGTTATTATAAAGAAAAGACTAGGGAACTAATAGAGAAGCAGCTAAGAGGAAGAAATATATACTTAAGAGGCCTATTTATAAAATAAACCTATAAGCTATAATTAGAACTATAAAGACTAATAAAGGAAGGCATAATACTAGCCTTTTTATAACTAACTAAAGGGCAAAACAATACTAGGGCCAGCCTAACTAGGGTGCTCTAAAGTATATAATAAAGTATATAATTAAGGTTATATACTAAAATATATAAAAGAAAAGTAATTTAGTATATCTAGTATTAGGGCATAGCATTAGCCCTAAGGTAATAGCTATTTAGAAACCAGGAGATTATAATAATATACTATTAAATCTATCTTAAGAGCACTATATATTAGTAATATATAGTAGAAAAATAGTAATTTATATATATTAAAGAGTTAAGATAGGACTTTAGACTATAAGGAAAAAGGAGAATTAATATAGTATTAAGCTATATAAAGTAGAGGTATATAATATTTATTCCCTAACTTATAAAAGGGAGTAGTAAATGCCTTTATAATACTTTGCTAATACCTAGGCAAAGGGCTAGAGTATATTTATAAGGGATTTTAACTAATACTACCCCTTTAAGACAGATTTAGCTAAACCTTTTAAGGGCATAATAAGATATTAAAATTTATAATAAGATAGTAACTTAGCCTAGCTATACTATTTAAGGAAGTAATAAGAAAAGAATATAGTAGTAGGAATAGTACTATTAACTATATATAAACTACTTATAATATTAGTATTAAATTCATTAGGCTAGTAAAAATCGCCAGATCTAACCATATACCTTAGCTTATTAGCATTAAAATAAACAAGAAATTAAGCAATAGCCTAGGGTTAGTCTAGGGTTAAAGGATAGCAAATAAGAACCTTATTATAGTAAAGGCTTTAAATAGACTTAAAAAGAAGGGATTAAAGCTCCTGCTATATAACTAGTAAGAAATTAATAACTATGTATAATAGCTTACCTAATAGCTTATAAAAATAGCTAATATAGCAGCACTTAAATAACCTTAAGAGCACAGCAAACTATAGCCTTAGTGGAATAAAAGGGTAAAAAATATAATAGTAAAGGCATAATATGCTAATAAGTAGTAGCAGTAATAATAAACATAGGAATTATAGCAGGCCTTAATAAAAGCAATAAAAAAACAAAATTATATTATCTTAAAGAAAAAAAGAAGCAGTTAGTAATAAGTAGTTAATAAGTTATCTAAGTTAAAAGGAAGCCTTTAAACCCTAAAGCGCTAGGCCTAGCTATAGAGTAGACTTTCTCCTAAGATATAATAAGTCCTACTACTAACTTAGCCAGGGAATAATAATAAGAAGGAAATAATAAAGGTTATATATAAGGGTAAGGCAAAGGCATTTATAAGGAGGTTTTTTCTTTTATTTATAGCTAGGGCTTTAGGTCTAGAGACAAAAGCAAAGACAAGATATTATAGTAATAATTAGGTGGTTCCTGTGTTTATAAAAAAGGAAATTAAAGAAGTTATAAAAAATATAGTAAGTTAAAAAGCCCTAGGGCTAGATAAGCTGTTAATAGGTTTCCTTAAGCTATATAAAGCAGCCCTAATATTATATTTAATATGCCTTATAAATGCATACTATAGTTTAGAACACTATTTGGCCTCCTTCTAGTAAGCAAAGGTAGTAGTTTTATATAAACCTAGAAAAACCCCTAAGGAGTTAGGCAGACTAGGGGAGTAAAGGCTAATATTACTATTAAATACACTAAAAAAAGTAATTAAGGGAGCTATTATAAGAAGGATTACTACTATAGTAAAGAAAGGCTATATACTACTAAATATATAAATAAGTAATAAGGCTAGTAGGTTAATAGAAGTAATACTAAGTATGCTAAAAAAGGTTATAAAGATAGTATAGTATTACTAGGGAATAGTATTATTATTATAGCTAGATATTACTAGGGCGTTTAATACTATTAGCTATAAATAACTAATCTATACTATAAAGGAGTTAGGATTACTAAGGTAGATAGCTAAATAGGCATAGGGCTTTACATTAGAAAAAAGAGTATAATTAGCGTTTAATAGGCATATTACTAAGGAAATCCAAGTTACTACAGGGGTTTTATAAGGGTTACTAGCGTCTCCTATTCTCTTTTTACTTTATATTATACTATTATATTAAAGACTAATAGCAGCAGAATTAACATTAATATTAGGGTTTTTAAATAATATAAATATTATAGTATATAGAAAAACAGTAGAGAAGACTAAAGTATAACTAAAAAGAGCCTAAAGGATATATAAGGAGTAGTTAAAGAAGTATAGGCTAAGGTTTAACCTAGGAAAGAGCAAGCTAATATACTTTAAAAGGAAGAGGCAGGCGATTATAATAACAATCTAACTTAAAAGAATAATAATATAACTAATATAATTAGCATAATTCCTAGGGGTTTAGATTTACTAGAAGCTTTATTAGTTAACCTATATAAAGAAGGTAAATACTAAATTATTATAGTAGAAGTTAGTACTTATAGTACTAGCTATATTTATATAGAAATGCTAACTAAAGTATATAAGATCCCTTTATATATAAGTAATAAGAAGTATAATAGCCTATAAAGCTAAAATATATTATACCTATAGTAAGTTAGAAGGGGTAGTATAGGGGGTAGTAAAGGTATTTATAAGGAAATAGAATAAATGCTTAAGGCGGGTTATAGGGGTATATAAGGCAATACTAGTAATACTCTTAAAGATAAAAGCAGTAGTACTACTAGTGGATTTATACCTTAATTATATTAAGTAATAATTCTACTAAATTTCATAGCATCTTTAACGACTTTGACAAAAACACCGCGGATACGACGCGGTATTACGCCTAAAACGGAAAAGAAGCATAAAATCGGATTCCTTATTATTAATTACCCCCCTTAGTAATGGCGTATTATATAAGGGGAGTAAGCAGTATAAGGGGCATAATAATTAATAAATTTTCATATAGATCTATAACTAATAAAGAATAAGGCACTACCTAGGAAGAAATATAGTATTA
Organism: Aciculosporium take MAFF-241224; assembly: GCA_000222935.2. NCBI lineage: Eukaryota > Fungi > Ascomycota > Sordariomycetes > Hypocreales > Clavicipitaceae > Aciculosporium > Aciculosporium take. The sequence continues at coordinate 2,198 of AFQZ01000250.1, read as the reverse complement.
AGGAAAGAATCCTAGAGTAATAGTAGCATAGAAAAAACTAAAGAATAAAATAAAATTATTAAAGAAATTAATAATAAAAGTTATCTTAAAGGCAGAAATAATAAAAGTATAGGCTTCTATTAAAACTATTATGCAAATTGCTATAAATACAGGAGAGAAGATAGCCTAAATAAAAACTAGCACAGGAGGCCTATAGGCTTTAATTATAAAAGCAGTTAATAGTAAGGTAAAAACCATAGTTAAGAAGGTAGTTAAGGAGGTAATAAAGACTATTCCTAAGACTAGATTAGTAGTTAGGGGGACTTAAGTAATTATTACAGCTTATAGAGCTATAGGGCAGAATATAATAATCCCTTTAGCCTAAACAGAGGGTATAGCAATACTAGCCTGCTATTACTAGAAAGTAATAGTAAAGGGAAACACTATTAGTAAGGCAGTTAGAAACAGATTACTAGGGAAGATTATAAAGGTAGTAAATAGCACTATTAGTATAAAGGAGGTAGTAGCAGTATACTAACTATAGAGTAAAGACATAGTTATTATATTTACTAAAGTAAGGAGGAAATAAAAGGAAAACACAGCCTAGGTAAGAGTTGCCTTTAGACCTAAGGCAGAAGTAAATAGAAAGATGTTTAGTGTAATTATTAAGGGATTCCTAATATAATTAATAAACCATATTATAATTAAGGATATAAGGAAGAATATTAAAAAGGAGAATGGTTTAAACACAGTAAAGGTAACAGTATGGAAGCCAAAGGGAATAGTAATAAGGGCACTACTAGTGGTTAGTGTCGAGGGCACTAAGGCAGCAAACCGCCTATGCCATAGGGGAATAGTATACTAAGCAGAGATTTTTAACACTAAGCCATATAACAAGATAATCCACCTAAAGTAATGTTATAACTGCTATAAGATACAGAGGATTAAATCCCCTAAGCACCGTGGATACGACGCGGTATTACGCTTAAAATGAAAAAGAAGCATGGAATTGGATTCCTTATTATTAATTACCCCCCCTAGTAATAGCATATTATATAAGGGGAGTAGGTAGCATAAGGGGCATAATAATTAACAAATTTTTGCGTGGATCTATAACTAACAAAGGATAAGGCACTACCTAGGAAGAAATATAGTATTAAGGAGAGAATCCTAGAGTAATAGTAGTATAGGAAAAACTAAAGAATAAAATAAAATTACTAAAGGAATTAATAATAAAAGTTATTTTAAAGGTAAAAATAACAAAAGTATGGGCTTTTATTAGAATTATTATGCAAATTGCTATAGATATAGGAGGGGAGATAGCCTAAACAAGAACTAGCATAGGAGGCCTACAGGCTTTAATTATAAAAGCGGTTAATAGTAAGGTAGAAACCATGGTTAAAAAGGTAGTTAAGGAGGCAATAAAGGCTATTCTTAGGACTAGATTAGTGGTTAGGGGGACTTAGGCAACTATTACGGCTTATAAAGCTATAGGGCAGAATATGACAATCCCTTTAGCCTAAATAGAGGGTATAGCAATACTAGCCTGCTATTACCAGAAAGTAATAGTAAAGGAAAATACTATTAGTAAGGTAGTTAGGAATAGATTACTAAGGGAGATTATAAAGGCAGTAAATAGTACTATTAGCATAAAGGAGATAGTAGTAGTATACTAACTACAAAGTAGAGATATAGTTATTATATTTACTAAAGCAGGGAGGAAATAAAAGGAAAACATAGCCTAGGTAAGAGTTGCCTTTAGACCTAAGACAGAAGTAAATAGGAAGATGTTTAGTGTGATTATTAAGGGATTTCTAATACGATTAATAAACTATATTACAACTAAGGATATAAGGAAGAACATTAAAAAGGAGAATAGTTTAAATATAGTAAAGATAATAGTATAGAAGCTAAAGGGAATAGCAACGAGGGCACTACTAGTAGTTAGTATTAAGGGCACTAAGGCAGCAAACCGCCTATGCCATAGGGGAATAATATACTAAGCAGAGATTTTTAATACTAAGCTATATAATAAGATAATCCACCTAAAGTAATATTATAACTACTATAAGATTAGGCATATTACTAGGCATTATAAGGAGGAAGCAAGATATAGCAGGTATGCTACTAAAAAACACCTTAAGGGAAAGAGGACTTATCTAATATTAATAGGTAAGGTATAAGAGAGATACTTAAATTATACAGGGGTATATCTAGCT
>AFQZ01000251.1:0-56009 GCA_000222935.2 Aciculosporium take MAFF-241224 | reverse complement strand
GTGTGTGTGTGTGTGTCGTGTGTGTGTGTCGTGTGTGTGTGTGTGTGTGTGTGTGTGTGTGTGTGTGTGTGTGTGTGTGTGTGTGTGTGTGTGTGTGTGTGTGTGTGTGTGTGTGTGCGTGTGTGTGTGTGTGTGTGTGTGTGTGTGTGCGCGCGCGAGTACCGAGTACGTACCTACGTGTGTGCAGAAAGGTAGTAAGTACCAGGTACCTACATTGCGCCGTCTGAGCGTCTAAGCCGTCCACGCTTGGTGGTGGGTGTGCTCACCGTGGGCGTGGACAACTGATGGCGTGTCTAGACTCGGGTGGCTTTTCCGCCTTGGAAGAAACAATGACGCTACAGTGTGACATTAATTGATCCATGGAAAAAGGAAAAAATTATCTATTTGACGATGTAGTTGCATCGGAGAAACAATCGCAGCTGTCACGGTCGCTCCTGATAGCTGGTGTGGCATGACAAACAGGTCAATGTCAAATTGTCAGGTCATTTCAGGTCATTTATGGCGGCACCTGCCTTGTTCATCACAGGGCTGCGCCACTTTGGGAAAGATCAATAATACAGTGAGTACGTGCCTCCTGCCTCATTCGCCGGGTGGTGCCTTCCGAGTTGTTTTTTTCCAGTCCGCTCTTTCCACACATGCATCCATTCCAGCATCCAATGCATCTACAGGATCATGTCCGCCGCAATGGGATGACCAGTCTCCGCCCATCACATCTCATCGGCCACTCCACTTATTTCGAAGCTTCGTGGAAGCTTCGTGCTCATGCAACATGAACCTTGATACGAGCTGTCTTGGGTCGTACATATGTACTCCTTGCTGCACTCTCACAGACAAGAAATGGTAAGACGGGCATGGCATGCATTGCCATGACACCAGAACCAGACGGCTTTTGATTTTCAGGGACTGCCCCCATTCTTCCCGCATGAAGATTGTTGCGCGGGTGGCGTGCATTTCTTTGTTCTTTTTTTTTCTTCTTTTTCTTTTTTTCTTTCTTTTTCTTCTTTTCTTCCCTTCATCTTTTTTCCCTGTGTGCCTTGTGCCTTGTTCCTCTTCTCTTTCGTTTTTTGTCGGTGTATCAAGCACATTCATGTTTTGAATCTCGTCTGTATGCAACGTCGACTGACGCGCACCAACGCAAATGCGGCCCCGCCACTACGCGACGACATACATACAGTACAGTACATATGTTGTACTGTACCCAACAAGGGTCAGTAAGAAACACGATGCTACTGGCAGGCGCAACATCAAGGAGCAGGCACTACTATCATTACAAAATTAGGGGTACATGGCGTGGCTACGCGTGTCAATGTCGTTGTCATCATGGTCTCAAAACCAACAATAAAGGGGGTCATCTTGGTCGGTGTACACATGGACATGCACGGATTCATCTGTCATACTGCAGTTCCCATCAGAAATCAGTACATACAGTATCCGAACGGCTTGCCCAGAGACGCCATGACGCCTTTTTTGTTGTGCTCGGAGACGGACAGGGTCAAGCTGATGTGTAACAGAAACGGCGGAGTGAGAAAGACTGTCTCTGACATGTTTCCTCTTCTGCTCGGCAGCATCCCTTACATAGCATTGTACAATGGCATGGTGTGAGTTTGTGCTTATTTGCGTTTCCACCTTATCTTTTTTCTTTTTCCCACACAACAGCGACTATTGATTGTCCCGTTGAATACGCGAATACTTACAATACGCAATACGATTAGGAACTATACAACTCCACACTATGACTAGCCTAGTCCTTATAGTGCTCGGCATATACATACATGAACGGGCTTTTTTTCTGCTTACTTTTTTTCTCCTTCTTTTTTTCTTTTCCAAGGGTGTTCTGATAAGTCGTACAATAAAACGCAGATGACCGATCAGGCTCATATGACCCCACCATCACCTGCTCAAACTGCTCCTTGCACCCCAACTGATAAAGGAGAAAGTCAATCTGCAGAAAACGGGAAGGCCAAGGAGAGCAAATTCATGAACCATGCTCTGCCAGCAAGCCGAGTCGCCCTTGTCTGAGCCATTTTCGGCCGAGGCAGCCTAATTGGGGTGAAATGGTGAAAGCGTCGAAACACACACACACGAAGCATGGAAGCGTGGAAGCGTGGAAGCGGTGGCGGCGACGAGACGACGGATGGTGCCGCCGCCCTCTGTCCTGCTCCGACTCCTGCAGCCTTATTGTTTGCCCACGGGTTTGGATCGGGGCTGGTACAGGTCGTGAGTGGTGCGATGATGGAATTGATGGAGCTTCGGCCGCCCAATCACCAGCATGCCTGGATCCTTTTCCTCCCCTGGGGCCTTGCAATGCAACGATGAGTTGGCACGCCTCATCACGTAGCACCATTCCAATTCTAGACAGGTCTTGCCGTGTCGAACAGCATGCTGACAGCAAAAAAGAAGCCAGGATGGCATTCATGGGGCACAAGGCTCCCGGGGATCGTTGTTCGGCACATGACTCAAAACTATTGCCTTTACGGGGGTATCCATCTCCTCGCTCGGGAATTACAGTACTCGTGGTCCATGTCAGGGACCGGATTCATTGATCAAGGGCAAATCAAACAGCATTCAAGCTCAGATGGTGGGTCAAACAGGAAATAACAATATATGTGGAGAAGGACTTGCATCATCGCTCAGTGCGTCTCGCCAGCTTACATACATATGCATTGGATGGATTTCGACGCCTGACTTTTGGTCCAGGAGCGGGCGCGGGCATGCTAAGGAACTGCTCCGTTGGCCCGAGCGACACCGTGGGGCGACCAGCAGCAGCACACGACGGCGATTTCGTGGTGAGAAGATTGCCATTGGGACGGAAAAAGAAAAAATAAAGGGTGCCTGTCTCCCCCACGCACCCCCCCCCCTTTATCCCACGCACCCCCCCCCCTTCCCCATAATTTGTCCCACTGCCCCTTACTATCTGCGCCTCCCGCGTCGCTGGTTTATCTTATTTTGGATGCAGCTTGCAAAACAAACCGAGGCAAGAAAGAGACGGAGGAGGACCAGGCCGGCGCTCTGACCCGGCCAAAAGCCGGCAAAAGACTTGCGACATGTGTGTGCACTTGTAAACGTTTTTCTGTGCAGGAGATGGAGATGGTCGTGGACATGGCACTGTCGTACCGAGCGAGCCGACTAATGCGAGCTGGCTTTCCATCAAAAGAAATGGGTCAGAAAAAAGAAAAAAGAGGAGGATGGATGCAGACGCAAAAAAGGCAACCTGTGCTCTTTGTCGCCATTCTAGAACAGATGGACGCCTGCGTCTTGGCTGGATGTGGCATGGGACGCATGATTTTGCTGCGGCCAGCGAACGAGCAAGTCATGGCGTTGGTATGTATTTTTTTTTTTTTTTTGGTTTGGAAGAACACTACTGGCGGCATGTGTTGGAGATACGCGGGGACATTGATGGAAGTGTTAGTCCATGTACACGTACATGTGTGCTCATATACAAGCTCATACAAGAACATGTGTTGTGCGGATTAGCCTTGCCGGGGTAGCCCTTGGATTTATTAATAGAAAGTATGGACACCACCCATGTACTGTAGCGCAGATTAAGCTCAAAAAGGTCAGACGGAAAAAAAAAACAGCCAAGACATTCGGTTTCAGTTTATGCAGCGGGAGGCATGTATGTAATTTGTGGTATACAAAAAAGGAGAGAAACAGGATAAAGAGTAGAAAAGCGCATGTACATTCCAGTTCGGCTGACTGAGTGACGGACCAGGATCAGGTGATGCTTCATCTTGGGGTCCTCACTGTTGCATCTGGTGCTCCGTGGCGAGACATGTTGAATGCCGCACGCAGGTTGGTAGGAAAGTACATGGTGGTGGATGCGCGACCCTTTGCCTTCACTCGGCGGCGTCGGTGATGCTCGGCACCCGAGGACATGTCTCGGCATGATTTTCATGACATGGCACACATGTCCGCTGCGGCTTTTCCATCATCGGGATCTTCCCTGGTGATGGTCGTGGTTGGAACGTGGGGGAGGCGGAGCACAGATGGATGCCGGAGCATTGGTTTTTTCCCCTCTGTCTCTTTTTCCCCTCCCGCGCGGTCTGAAACGAGCGCGGGAGCGAGAAGGAAAAGGGGAGGAAGGGAAGAAATGGGAGGCTTCGAGTCAGGTAGGTACGTGCATGCATACGTGGACCGGACGGATGGACAGGTACCCGAGTCGACAGTCGGCCACGTGGGAATAGGGCCCTTGGATGGAATGAGGATTGGGAGGGGGCGGGTGATGCTTGTTTGGAAGGAAGAAGGGAGAAGAGGAGAAGAGAAGAGAAGAAAGGGGAAGAGAAGAAAAGAAAAAAAAAGGAAAAGGAAAGAAAAGAAAAGAAAAGAAAAGAAAGAGGAAGAAAGAAAGAGAATGAAAAAAGAAGGAAAGAGAAAGAAGAAAGAAGAAAAAAAGGGGAAAAAAGAAGAAGAGAAGAAGGAAAAGAGAAGAAGAAAAAGAAGAAGAAAAGGGGAAGAGAAAAAAGAAGAGAAAAAGGAAAAGAGAAGGGAAAAAAGGGGAGAAGAGGACGAATTTCCGCTTTGAAAAGGGGCGGAGCCCGCTCTTTCTCGGAGACTTTACCCGTCATCGGATGGAAGAAGGAGCATGTTCTAGAACGTGAGAAGAGAAGGGTCTGTTGGGGACTAGCCAAAACATGAAGAATGCAAAGGAGATTACATCCGTCGTCTGTCAGACCACTGGTGTCCTTGCGTCTGCTGGACAGGCCAAGGCTTGATTCATGGCAAAAGGGGGAAGAGGGCATCATGGCGTTTGACATGGCCTACAGCACGGCGGCTGACGTCATGACGCCAGGTGTACGTCCGTACATGCGAAGACTCGATGAAAAGGGGAAAAAGAGAGAGGAGCATCCAATCTGTGCCGAGTCTGTCTTGGTCGCGAATGAAGAGTGAGAAACGCCGTGCGCCGGTTCCCGGACAGGACACCTCATTGTCGTCCCCCTTTTTTCCTAACACATGCAGTGTGTGTGTGTGTGTGTGTGTGCGTACCGTCTGCCCGCCCGTCCTCCGTCTGTCGGTGTTGACGCTCACTGGTGAGGACGGGTATGAAAAGAAAATAGAAAGAAATAGAAAAAATAGAAAAAATAGGAAAAAATAGGAAAAAAAAAGAAAAAATAGAAAAAAAAATAGAAAAAAAAACCAGAAAAAAAAAAACCAAATGTGGTTGGTGCACTACATGTGTGCCGTATCATCATCCATCATCGACGCAGACGCGAGAGACACACCCGCGACAAGACATACATGCAAAGGAGCGCGACATGACATTTATGACGTAATGGGCGAGACAGGGACAGGAGAAAAAATCCTGCTCGGACCCCCCTCTTTTTTTTCCGGGTGGGAGATTGCACGACAACAAAAGTGCCAGCCCGCAAAGGGGGGTGGGTGGGTGGCACGGCGGTGCATGCTTTTGAAACGCGACGTGTTCAGTTATTCGCCGAGAAGAGTCGTGTGTGTGTGTGTGTGCTCGAGCGGTTGGGCGAGGCGCAGTCCGGGTTTTGAGGTGGGGAGGGGGGGGTATTTGGGGGAGGGAGGTGAGGTGCGTGGGAGCATGATGAGAGGTTGGTCATTTTTATTGTGTGTGTGTGTGTGTGTGTGTGTGTGTGTGTGTTATTTATCATCATCATTTATTATCATGTAGTAAGTATTATTATTATTATTATTTACTTACTTATTTATTTTGTGTAAGCAGGGGAATAGCCCTGAGCTGGCTGGCTGGCTGGCTGGCTGTCTTCCGTCTCGCATTTTGACCATGTTTTTTCCCCTTCCCCGTTCCCGTGCATGATTTACAAACACCACGAGTTGGATGATAAAAGACTTGCATCTTCGTTTTAGGAGTGTCGGCCTTTTACTCGTGCGCATGTACATGACGGGAAACAGGTAGATGCGTGGTTATCCACGCCAAATGGTCTCTGGTGACCTGGAAAAGAAAAAGACGTGAATCAAGACAAGAAATAAAGAAATATCCATCATACCAATACGAAGAACATCAAATAACCGTAGTGGAAATTGACCCCGAGGCCAGGCCAGTCAGCAGCACAACGCACCAACAAGGACTCATCTCATCGTATGAACCTCTTGACATGAGAAACACGGGGCGGCTGAGCATGCAAATCCCTGCTTCAACCTTGCTCTCTGCAGGACTGTCTCGGAGGCAGTCCGTCTGTGGACTCTGAAGCATGGCACATGCAGGCAGAGACGAAACGTCTGGTCTGACATGCTCGGAAGAGGGAGCGTCTTCCAAACACCACGCGGTGTAGGGAATGCGACGCGGCGGGTACCGTTATGCAGCACTACGTGACGGTGCAAAACGTGACCTACAACACTCTGTTGCCTTTGGACCTGGTCTCTGGATAGACGGCATCGTGTCATGAGGACGGCATCGACAGCTACACCCTGACCGCGAGGCAAAAAGCGCGACAGCACCAGTCCACATTCCCTTCTTTTCCTTCGCTCATGGCCCCCGACTGTCGTCCAGAGAGTCCGGTCTTCTCTCCAAACCAACATGCAGCATCGTATCTGCTGCCAAGCTTAACCCGCGCACACCCTTCTCATCGTCACACACCGAGTCTTCTTTCCACATGAAACTCATGCAAATGACATCCTCCTCCTTAATCCACCTCATACCGAGACATTCTCGTCGCAGAAAGTCCGCGTCTGAGGCAACACGACGGGGCGGCTCATCTTCCTTCTGCGTCGACTACCACGTACGCCGTTGCTCCCTAGGTGGGTGGGGTGGACGTGAACCGTCTTCCGTCTGCCGGTGCGACTCGAATCCATGTGCCCTGATCTGCAGTCAGCAAAGGCGCCTGCATTGCATGCGGGCCAGGCCGAGCAGAACTTTGTCTCCATATTGAAATCAAGTTCGTGCGCGGGGGGGGTCCGTTCCAGTTTTTCCATGGCCGCGTGACCTCCCGATATATGCACAAAGTCGAGAATCACGAGAGTTGTATGCAGACTCGACGACCGATTTGATGCTTCCAAAGCTCCGCATCAAAGTGTTGAATCGTACCGTTCGACTTCCTTTACATGTGGTGATGATCACTGGGTTTGACCTTTGCATCGTACATCCATCACGCAACCTCCTCGCCAACGGGCATTTGCGTCGACGTGATCCAGTTCTCCATTCTGGCTTGTCCATCTGGCGCGGTACCGTCCTGGCGGCGTCGCTGCGACTCGGGCTCCCTTCGTCGCACGACAAGGCAGAGCACTCGTCCGTAGATGGCGAATCCCTCATACGAGACATCCATGACCAGCTTCTTCTTATCATCCTGGCCGTCCGATGCGCCATTTTCGAGCGCGCTTGGGACCCGCGCTCGTTTTGTGGCTGGCTGTTCTGCGTCTGAGTCGAGGTCGACTATGCTGTTGCTGTCCGATTCGCCGCTGTCTCCAGAGTGAATATCCGAGGTATCTGCGGCTCTGCGTCTCTTTTGCCGCGCCGCCGGAATGTCTGACAAGCGCACACTGTTTGCGTCGTCGCTATCCTCCCCCCGCGGTAAAGCGGCGGTTTCTGGCTCGCCATCGATGTCGACGACGACGTGGTTGTTCGTCTCGCTGATGAGCTTTGTAGAATTCGACTGCATCATCTGCGGGCCCTTTTCTCGAAAGTGCTTCTTCTTGGACAGAAGAGAGTGTCGGGTAGATGTCTCGGTTAGGAACATGGAAATCTCGAAATCGTCTGTCCAGAAAGTTGTCCATCAGCGATGCGTGCGCCAGCCAATTGTAATTGCAATAGCCAACTGTGTCTGCATCTAGTTTTGCATCGAGGTTCTAGACCAGTCTTACCCTGCGTGATGACATCCTTGATGCTCCTCTTCTTGGAGCTCTTCTTCTTGCCCCGCTCCCTTTCTTCACGGAGCTTGGGAAGCACCAGCGGCCGAATGCTCTCGATTATGCGAGGAAGTACCGGCTTGCGAGGGTTGAGAAGCCATGACTGAGCCAGGGAGGGGTTGTCCAGGTAGATGCGGCATTCGAGGACGGAGTACTTTGAGATTCGCAAGTAGCGCCGCACGGGAGCCATGGGGGGTTGGCTCGACTGCTTGAGCAGCAGGCAGCACGAAAGATGCGCGACGACTTGTGTAGGAAAAAGGCTTGCCTGATTCGTTTCGTATTTGTGCTTTAAGAGTGTTGTGTGCGTGTCGTGTGTGTGCGTGTCGTGTGTGTGAGTATCGTGTGTGTGTCGTGTGTGTGAGTATCATGTGCGTGTCATGTGAGTGTCATGTGAGTGTCGGTGACGTTTTTGCGTCCACGTCATGGCAAGTGCTGATTGGAAGGGACCCACCATGCAAAGGCGGCACCCGACGCCAACAAAGCAACTTTGTTTGGATCCGCAGAACCAGCACAGCCAAGTTTCTTCAGATTGCGATGCCCGGTGCAAGCATCAACTTCTCTCGTAAGCATTGACGTCCACCAGCGCGCATTCTGGGCCATGACCTTCCCTCAAACATGTCCAAGTCATGGAAGGCGACGCTGAAGCTGCCTACATCTTCTTTTCCGTACGTTGGCGCCTCACCTCTCTCGCCAGGAAGAAAAAAAAAAAGAAAAACTACGAGGCCGCGCGCAAAAATCCGTAATTAACTAGTGGCCCCCCAGTGCTCGACCAAACCCCAAGCTTCAGCAGCGTCATCTTCGAGAATGCTCCGATGATTTATACCAATGGCAATCCTGCAACCGGCCTCAGCATGACCCCTTCGTCCTGCACGATGGCCCGCCCTACGCCAACGGGCCTCTTCACATTGGCCATGCCATCAACAAGATCCTCAAGGACATGATCCTCCGCACGCAGATCCAGGCCGGGAGACGAGTCGCATACAGGCCTAGCTGGGATTGTCATGGCCTGCCAATCGAGACCAAGGCATTGGGGTCGAATCCAACGTCTGGCGGGCTTGCTCCCGTCAAGGTGCGTGAATCGGCGAGGCGACTAGCCAGCAAGACCATCACGGAGCAGATGAAGGGGTTTCAGTCGTTTGGAATCATGGCCGATTGGAACAACAAGTGGACCACGATGGATCCCGAGTACGAAATCAGCCAGTTGCGCGTATTCCAGAGATTGGTTCGGCACGGACTCATCTACAGGAAGCACAAACCTGTGTACTGGTCCATTTCATCCAGGACAGCGCTTGCGGAAGCTGAGCTTGAATATCGGGATGACCACGTCTCCCATGCTGCCCATGTAAAATTCTCCATTGTTTCTGATACAAGCTCTGTGCCTGGCTTGGCGACGTTTCAAGGGCCCGTCTTTGCGGCCGTCTGGACGACCACCCCGTGGACTCTCCCCGCGAACAAGGCCATTGCGGTCCACAGCGACTTGGTATATTCACTCTTGAAAATGGATGGCTACGGCCTCCTCGTTGCCACGAGCCGCGTCGACGCTATGCGAGGCATCTTGCCCGAGTTTACCATTGTGACTGATTCAATACCTGGGTCGTATCTCGCCGGGCTCAAGTATCGCAACAAACTTGCCGGCAGATCTGCTACCGAACAGGCTATTGTCCACGCCGACTTCGTCTCAGCCGACTCGGGTACTGGCTTGGTGCACATGGCGCCCGGTCATGGCCAAGACGATTACGAGGTGTGTGCTAAGCTCGGCATCGAGGCGTTTGCGCCCATCACTGACGAGGGGCGCTTCACCCAAGAAGCCTATCCAGATCAGCCGGAGCTTCTCACAGATGCTCCGTCCATCTTGGAAGGTGGAGGAAAGGTTGTCTTGGGCTTGATCAAGGATGACGTCCTGGCAACACATGCACTCCGGCACAAATATCCGTATGACTGGCGCACCAAGCAGCCTGTCGTGGTCAGGGCAACAGCACAATGGTTTGCCGACGTAGGACGCATCAAGGAAGGGTCTCTCAAGGCTCTGCGCACAGTACGGTTCGTTCCCGAGTCTGGCAGGTCCAGACTAGAGAGCTTTGTCAAGGACAGAAGCGAGTGGTGCATCTCCCGCCAGCGCTCCTGGGGTGTGCCCATTCCGGCATTATATGACGAGAGCGGAAATGCCGTCATGGATGAGGAAACCATCGAGCACATCATATCTGTAATGCAGCAGCGAACCTCGCAGCGATGGTTTTCAGACGACCCGGATGACGCGGCGTGGGTGCCGTCAGATTTGAAAGGAAGCTACAGGAGAGGGACTGACACAATGGATGTATGGTTTGACAGCGGGACCAGCTGGATGGAAGCTGGGCGGCCCGTGGACGTGTATCTCGAGGGCACTGACCAGCATCGCGGCTGGTTCCAGTCCAGTTTGCTGACCTACGTGGCCAGCCAAAAGTCGGATGGGGTACCGGATGACGAGATCCAACCACCCTTCAAGACGCTCATCACGCATGGCTTCACGTTGGATGCTCACGGCAAGAAGATGTCCAAGTCTCTGGGAAATACCATACTGCCGGATGAGGTCATGGCCGGACGTCTGCTGCCTCCTCTCAAGGGCAAGGGCCAAAGCAAGGGCGGAGGGAAGGACTCGCCCCGATTTGATGCCCTTGGTCCTGATGCACTGAGGCTGTGGGCGGCAAGCTCCGATTTCACGTCAGACATCTTGATCGGGCCGTCCATCCTGCAGCCGGTCCACAATGCACTGATCAAGTACCGAACCATTCTCAAGATGATCTTGGGTTCTCTTCGCGAATCAAGCCGGCATGCGCCGCTGACAAGGCTGGACCAGGTGGCCATTATGCAGCTCGATGATACCATGGGTCAGGTATGGGACGCGTTGAACAACTACGAATTCCACAAGGCAACGGGCATCATCAACCGATGGGTTGCCACCGACCTGTCAGCCTTTTATCTCGAGGCCCTGAAAGACCGACTGTACTGCGGAGATGGCGGCGGCGCGCTTGAGCCCATTCTTACTGGCTTTCTCCGCATGCTTGCTCCCATTGCCCCCATTCTGGTTGAAGAGGCGTGGTCCCATCGTCCAGCATGGATGGTAGACGACAAGTCAGTGTTCTTTTTTTTTTTTTTTTTTTTTTTTTTGATTTGTTGGCCGTTTTTTTTTCAATGTACCTCCAAGCTGAGATTTGTGTGTGTGTGAGAATAGCAGCCTCATCAGTCCAGCCCGACAATTGTACAACTCCCCCCTGGTCGACACCAAGAGGCTGACGATTGATCCGGCCCAACTACGAAAGGACTTTGTCCTCCTGACGGCAGCTCATAGCGCGGTCAAGGCTGGACTGGAGCAGGCGCGCGCGGCCAAGGCGGTGGGCAGTTCGCTGCAGTGCTCCGTCGTGATCAACACGGAAGACGCGCAGCTGGCGCGCACTCTGGAGGCGTACCACGACGAGCTCGATGCCATGTTTGTGGTGTCGCGCGTGGACGTGAACCAGCCTGTGGGGGGACAGCCAGCGTGGCAGTATACCAGGGAGGTGGAGGTGCAGGGCTTGGTGGCTGGCACGGTGCATGTGCTGCCTCCGCGGCAGGAGAAGTGTTCTCGTTGCTGGCGGTATTTGGCGGAGGAGGAAGATGGGCTTTGCCGTCGGTGCGATGATGTTGTTGGCGGGCTTGGGGCTGCGGTGTTGGAGTCGGCGTAGCGACCTTTTTCTTTTGGTTTTTCTGCCCTTCTCCTCTTCAAGAATCCCTGGCACCACCGCCGGAGTCCCCCGGAGGGAGACATGGGAAGGTAGGAGAATCAATGCGGCTCATTGATGATATAGCAAGTGGGAGTCCGCCTTCGGCGGGAGCTCGGCGCAGGCGGCCCCCGGCAGGGCCCCCGGAGGGATGATTACGAAGAGGATTATTCGTGCGGCTATTTGATATTGTTGTGAGGAAAAGACGGTCGGATGAGGGAGCTCGCCGGCGGCCACCACTTGGAGGCCTTTGTAAGATATTGTATAGTAGAGTAGATTGGTTGTTGCATTGCCATAACCGCCAGCCTGAGGCAGAGCCTCTCCTGACGACGTTGTTCTCAGGGGAGAAGTCAGGATGCCGAGAAGCAGCCGGCGGCAGGGCAAAAAACATGTGTGGGTCCTTGGACTGACCAATCATCATTGCCTGGTCCACGGGTGGCACCTCGACTGACGTACCACGTACCAGCTCTTTCTTGTCTGGATCCAATCTTTAGTGTTGGCCTATGCGTCCACTTGTGACTTCATCCACGGCCGGCCCAGCATTTCTGTTGCCCTCTGATAAGCCATTGATCTGCTCAGCCTTTTCTCCTTTCCAAGCCCCAATATAAGAATGCGCCACTACATGCCTCGTGTGTGGCCTTGACCCCTTGCCTGAGCTTGAGAGGTGTCGACGGCACAATACGCACCGCTCTCCATGTCTACGCCCGCTCGGCTCAGAGCTGTCGCCTCTGCAGTATGAGCCATGGCCGACCACGACGATGCTGCAGCCCGACTGCCGGGCGACGCCAAAGCCAATGCTGGGTTGTCGACACGCGAGATTCGAGAGGGGAGGGCCAGGTGGGGGACGGGCCGATCGAGCAGAAGCTCCGATACAAGCACCAGCCGTCAGGACCATCCGCAGCAGGCTGGGCCGAGGCCTGCTCGAAGCGACGACAGTGCTAGAGATTCTCTACAACGAGAAGCAAGCACGCGCCAAAGGGGAAAAGCCAGGTCCAGCGGCGGCTTCTTGCTGCGCAGCTCATTCTCCGGCAGCATTCGACCAGCCGTCCGTGGTCCGCTTCGAGAGCTCTTTCAGACAAATGGAAAAGCAGCCCTGCGCTCGCCGGCGACACCGCAGTCTTCGCGTTCGACGACGAATGGGCCGTCGCTGCCACCTACGAGTCACTCAGGCGGCCGAAGCTCTCACGACGAAACAAGTCCATCACCTCAGAGCGCCGCGGGTGGGAGTGAGGGTTCTGCGCAAGGGCGTGGTGCGTCGTCGAGCAGAGGGTCGGAAGAGCCAAGGACTCGAGAACTGTCGCCTGGCTTCGAAGAAGAAGAAGGAGGAGAAGGAGGAGAAGAAGGCGTGCGGGATATCGATTCGGCACAGATAGTGCAGATGGCTCTGGATCTCAGCGAATCCAGACGAATTGCTTCTCGGCGACATGTTTCGCGGGGAACACCGCCGCGTCTCGGCCCCTCGCCCGACGGCTCGCCGGGAAGCAACCTGCGACAGCATCTCCAGCAGCAGCGCAAGATTTCGTCGAGCGGCATCCCCGAAATACAGCGAGCCTCGCCGCGCCAACCGCCTTCATCTGGCAGGCTCGACAGTCCATTACAGGCCGCCTCCGCCGGCGGCCTCGAGAGTGCGCACGATGACCACTACCGTTACCAGTTTTCGTCGTCGACACTAGCCAGAGCGCAGAGAGCCAAGGAGCACCTGGAGCTCATGGCACAATACCGCAGGCTTCTCGATGTCCTTCCTCCTCTCAAGGCTGGCTATGGGCCACATATGGCCGCGAGCCCGTCTGGTTCCCCGATGGCCTCCAAGAACTCCAGGTTTCGCCGCGGGCATGTTCTCCCACTGGGGCGTCAGTACAACCCTTTACAATACATCCGCAACCGCAAAGTGCGCGCCCGGGAAAGGAAAGTCATTGACGGTGAGAAGCAGGGCTTTGGCGACGTGGAATGCGTCAAGCCCTGGGTCGACCGCGTCGTCGATCGTGCCACTTCGTTTGCAGCGAATCCAGACGACGAAGACGATTGCGTCCTGCCCAAGTTTCCCGAAGCAGATGACGTTGACGCCCAGGTCGCAATGGATCACCTCTCGAGAGCGGCCACCAGACCTAGAAGACCGAGGGTGGACTGGTTCGTGGAGCCATGCGATTTGCTGGCCGATGCATACTGGCTGGAGCAAGATTATAATAAAGAGCTTGTCGAGGATAGGCATTGGCGCAAGATATTTCCGCCCGCGGCAAACCCGTCGCGGCCCGCGTCGAGAGCAGCAGCGCTCGGCATCGACGCAATTCCACCATTCTCCATGCAGGATGACGATGCCTTGGACACGCAGATGTCGGGCCTCGCCAAGGATGATGGCGGCGCCTCGCAAAACAGCGCCAAAGACAGGGCCAAGCAAACGTTGCACAGTATCAGGGCGTTTCCGCATCGCCACCAGGGCTCGAATGTGCACGCTGACCTTGTGCGTCACAAGAAGGACTCTACATCAGACATATCCGGCAGCGAGACTACTGAGCGGAGGAGTCGCTTCAAGAATAAATCGTCGGCGCAAGAAATCCGGATGGGGGCAAACGCCACCAATATTGGCAGGGACCTCACGGAGGACGATATGCTCGACATGGTTGTCAAGGATGTGCGTGGCGAAGAGGTTACAGACAGCCTGAAGACGCCAGATCGGAGCCCGCCGCCACTACCGCCGCTCAGCTACTCTCACAGCAGTAGAAACGGGAACGGGTCCGTGGTGGAAACCAGCGACTCTGATCGTAGGCCTTCCGTGGAGCGATCGGCTCTAGGATCCCCAGGTCGCCACGTACCTGGTAGACAGAGCGCGGATGTCCCTGGTTGGTCTCGCAAGGTCTTTGTCGGCAGAGACTCGTCGCTGCCGACCTCGCCAGAGACGCGGTCGACGCAGGGAAGCATGGAGGCGCCGGTCAGCGTCCGTCTTGAGCCGCCTCTGAGCCGCCCGGGGTCTCCGATTCGGAACCCCATTAGCAAAATCAAACAAATTATACGAGATCACGGAAGTGATGAGCCTGGCGGGAATCAAGAGGATGAGTCGGGGAGTGAACGGGCTCGGCATGGCTTCTCCAAGTCGTCTACGGATGTGTCTCGGGGACCGTCGCGGCCGAGAGGAGAAGACGGACAGCACCAACCGAGGCAGTACCTCGATGTCATGCCCCAGTTCCGGCCCGTCCGCGACGGAAACCACTCCCCGAGCGCCAATGCAAACAGCGTCGATACTCTGCGGCCGCCTCGGGCGGATGCACGAAGTACGTCGACCTCGGCCCTTGTCGAGAACCGACATGAGGCGGTCGGTCTAGATTCTCGCCAGGGCCAGGGCCAGGGCCAGGGTGGCAGCAGCAGCGGCAGCGGCAGCAGCAGCGTTGTTGGCGACGCAGACAAGCGACGCGACTTGACGCTTGTGGTCCCAAGGCCAGAAGGCAATGCTGGTCTAGTCAGCAGCAGAGACTGGTCTATGGCAGGCAAGGGCACGCGCGCAGAAGAAACGCGCCTGACGCGCCGGGAAACCGCCCGCCTGCGCGCCTTGGTCCTGAGCACCGGCGTTAAAGCCATGGAGATCAGCAGACGAGCTCGGGCGGGCCAAAAGATATTCTGCCCTGATGGCGTAGGCGTCAACGGCACTAATCATCTCAATGCCGAGGCCATGGCCAAGAAGCTCCGTTTCGAGGCGACGAAGCCGTCAGAGTCGGACTCGGACAAGCGCCACGAGCCCTACGTCCTCGCCGGGCGGTCCCTCGGCGCGGCGATCCGAGAGTCGACGCGCCGCTGGGAGGCATCCGCCGACGTGTTGACGGAGCAGACCGTGCCGCGGCTCCGGACCCGCATCGACGAGGTGCGGAGCCGCCTCGCGGACGACTTGTCGGAGGAGAGCCGGCGGGTGAGCGACCTCGCGGATGAGACGAGTCGGGACCTCGCACTGGGGCAGCCGCTCAAGGTGAAGGCTGTGGGGGAGACGATTGGGAAGATGCTGAGGCGGAGGCGGAGGCGGCTGCGGTGGGTGCGGAGGGGGGTCTGGCTGATGGTTGAGTGGCTGGTTGTGGGCTTCATGTGGTATGTTTGGGGGGTGGTGATGGTCTTGAGGGCTGTGGTGGGGGTGGGGAGGGGGGTTGTCGGTCTGGGGCGGTGGATGCTCTGGCTGTGATGGCGTGTCTGTCTCGTCCTCGTTTACCTCTTCTGTCGCCTCTGTCTGCCTGTCCCTCTCTTTCTGGTCTTCCCTCTCTCTCTCTCTAGTCTCTCTTCTTCGTCGTTTCCTTCTCCTTTTCCCCAGTCTGTTCCTTTTTCATCTCCTCCTTCTCCCTCTCTCTGTCCAACCACCTTTCCATCTCCTTTCTCTCTTTTCTGCTCCTCATTCCCACTTCTATTTCCCCTCGGAAACATACTTGGATACCCTCTCTCGCGTCTTGCCATCTCCTCCACCTACCTCCCATTTTTTGTTTTCCCTTTCCTCCTCTTGAACAGCACACATAGCCTGGGTCGCAAACTGTAGACGGAAATGCATGGGAGCATGATGTGGTATCAATACGTGGGCTTTACCTTTTGCGCCATTCGCCCGTGAACTTTTTCCTCCCGGCCAGGCGGGCGGGTTCTCGTCTGTCCTTTCTGTTTCTCGTCTGTCCTTTCTGTTTCTTGTCTGTCCTTTCTGTTTCTTGTCTGTCTTTTCTATTTCTTGTCTGTCCTTTCTGTTTCTTGTCTGTCCTTTCTGTTTCTTGTCTGTCCTTTCTGTTTCTTATCTGTCCTTTCTGTTTCTTGTCTGTCCTTTCTGTTTCTCGTCTGTCCTTTCTGTTTTTCGTCTGTCCTTTCTGTTTTCCGTCCGTCATTTCTGTTTCTCGTCCGTCAGACTGGCTCGTGATGATATCTCCTCCCATGAGCACGGAAGGGACAAGGAGGCTTTGACGGTGCGGGACAGCGTCTTTGTCTCGTCACGAGTTGATTAGGTGGGCACACGCATGCATACAGCCAGTCCGCCCACCCGTGGAATGAAACAAGAACGGTCGCTGCTCGCCGACATGCTTCTTCTACATTCGCAAACGTCCCTCCGGGCGCCCCGCCGGGGGCTGCCGCGGAAATCAACGGGGCCGCCGCCAGGGACATTGGCGAGACTGTCCCCCAGCGCGCCTGTCGAGTCCTGAAACATGAAGACGCTCACGCAGGCCGCGGGATACTCACGGGACGGCCCCACTGTAATAGGGGCAAAGATAGGGGCAAAGAAAAGCAACGCAAAGCTGCGCTTCTCTGCTTCCCTGCTCGCACACCGTGTCTGGCACAGAGCAAATGGTCTGATCTGTTATATACCCATTTTCCCATCACCTCCGTCACATACGACCATACCTGCCAGAGAACTCGGGATCCCGTCCGCTCTCCCATAGATAAGCTGGCAAGGGGCAGATTAGTAGTTGGGTCGGTGACGACCAGCGAACACCGGCTGTTGTATGTATTTTTCAGTTTTTCATTCTTTTTGGCAGTCTTTTTTTTTTTTCAATCGCATGTTTTTTGCCGTCTTATGTTTTTTTCAGCCTTGTTTTTTTTTCGCAGTCTTATTTTTTTCAACCCCCCCCTTGTTTTTCTGTCCGTCTTTTTTGAAAACAACAAGAAAGTAAGGAAGGGGGGAAGAAAAGAAATCAACGTCTTTTGTCCTCAGACATCGTTCTTACTTGGTTGAAAAGGTCGGCCCAGAGATCATCATGTTCATGAACCCCGAGTACCCGTGTATGCAGTTCGTCGAGCGACATGCCGCAAACGGTGATTCTCTTCCCATGGCGACATTTTCTTTCCGCGACGGCATGGGAAATCCAAGAAACGAGCTGCAGTCAACATGCCGGCAAAGCCGTGTCAACAGTCCGCGGCAGAGTCCCGGAGAGACAAGACAGATTGGGAATAAGAAGGATAGTTTGCCTGGCAGAACCTGATGCTCTGTCTTCCTTGATCTGACAAGAGATTTACTGATAGAACCTGATGCTCTGTCTTCCTTGATCTGACAAGATATTTACTGATAGAACCTGATGCTCTGTCTTCCTTGATCTGACAAGAGATTTACTGATAAAGGCGGTGACGGCTCTGTCAATATCCGAGCAGCAGCCGCCGGCGGCCCCCGGCGGGGCCCCCGGAGGGATATTCAGAAAAAAGGCATCATCATCTGCAGCTCTTTCGTGTCATCACGGGGGGGGGGGGGGGGTCCGGCTGAGGGTGCGGGCTTGCCGTGGCGGTCTTCTCCGGCAGACCCTTTGGAGGATAGCCGGTTACACGGGATGGCATGACGCAGCTCCTTACGACATGGCGAGGGAAGCCGCCTCTCCGGGGGCGATAGATGCGCGCGGCCATGAGTCTGGCCTGGGTATCTAGAAGCACCGGGCAGATGCAGACCATGACGCACCAAGTTCCGGCCAGATGAAGCCAAAGGCACGGATAAATAAAACTCTAGGGAAAAAAGTCTCTTGTTGCTGCTTCAGAATGAGAATGGAAAAAAAAAAAAAAAAACAAGACGAATGCTCCACCTCTTCGTCCTCGTCTCAATCGCACCCCGCCCACGCTACTCGATCCTCTTCTTCCCCTCCTCCGCGTTGAGATAGCGCGCGGTGCTGAGCCCCCTCTCGTGCCGCGCCACAAAGCCCCCAATCAGAGCGTCCTTGCGCGCCTTGGCAAAGTGCTCGCTGTAGCCATCGGCCGCGAAGGGACGGGGATTCAGCCGCGGCCAGTTGACCTGGAGGGGGAGAAGGAAAACAAGTTAGCCGGAAAATACTTGTCGCGGGGAAGAGAAGAGAGAGGGAAGAGAAGAGAGAGGGAAGGCGAGGGG
Source organism: Aciculosporium take MAFF-241224 (assembly GCA_000222935.2). Lineage (NCBI taxonomy): Eukaryota > Fungi > Ascomycota > Sordariomycetes > Hypocreales > Clavicipitaceae > Aciculosporium > Aciculosporium take. The sequence continues at coordinate 37,646 of AFQZ01000251.1, read as the reverse complement.
GAGACGACATACGTAGAGCATGCCGTGCGTGAGAACAAAGTGGAAGCACCATGCCGCGACGGCGCTCCAGAAGAGGATGAAGAGCCTCAGGGGGAGCACCCTGGCGTCGGGCTCCCGCTTGGTAAACAGGCCGACGAGGACGACGAAGACGCTAAAGGCGAGCATGTACGGAACCGACTGGATGAGGATGGGCCGTCTGTCGACGAAGACGCGGCACGTGCCAATGTTGGTGGCGCTCGGGTCGTAGGCGCCGAGGAACAGGTCGTAGGAATCCTGACGGGGCCCGTCGCGGAAATTGTTGAGCAGGTAGCGCGTGACGCCGATGCGGCCGTCGTGCAGGGCGCCGAGCTTGGTGCGCCGGCCGGTGCGCGTCACGTCCGTCTTCATGGCGCCGGTGCCGGCGTAGGCGCACGAGACGACGTCGGCATTGTCAGCCCACATGTTGCGGAAGAGGAACTCGAAGGCGGGGTCCTCGTCGCGAAACTGGGCGCCGCGGGGCATCAGCCCGAGATCCGCAAAGATGCGGTTCAGGGTGTAGCGCGCAAAGATGCTCTGCACCACGTTTGTCCGGTCCAGGCAGTCCATGCAGTTGGTCCGCATGACGCTCGTCTGGAGGCTGCGGGCGTCCATCTTGCCGTCCGGGTTGGACGGGGCGTCGACGCCCCGGAAGTAGCCCTGCTTCTGGAGCTCCTCGCGCAGCTTTTCCGTCAGCGCATAGGCTCTGTCCATGCGCATGCCCTTGGTCTCGGTGTGGTAGTCAAAGTAGATGTAGTGCAGGCGGTCATACTGCTGTCGTCTCGCGCCGGGCTGGAGGGTGGTGAACTTTTCGGCCGTCAGACGGTCGCTCTCGTGCGCCGGCTTGGGTGCTGACGCGAGGGAGCGGTACATTTGCTCGTAGGATTCCTTGATCCTGCACTCCCTGCCCTTGGCGTTGACCAGGTTGATCAGGTAGTTGTCGCCGTAGAGGCGGATCTGCTCGTCAAAGTGCTTCTGCGACGCGGCCAAGGCAGACTCTGTGCTTCGCACCTGCAGCTTGGGAGTGTACCTCAAGCTGTTGATCTCGAACCAGTAGGTCGGCACGCTGCCGCGCGTCTGGACGTACGACATGATTTGCATCTCCTGGCCACCACCGAGCTTGCCGCTCTGCATGTTGGAACTGCCGGCATAGCCTCCCAAGCCCGAACTGCTGTCATTGAGAATGATGATCTGTTCCGTCTCGTTGTAGTTGGCGACATGTCCTTCCTCGTCCACACCTCGGGTAAAGAACCGGGTGCCCCCGCGGTATCGCGAACGGCGAGAGATGATGACAATGGTGACGGGCGTGTTTTTGAACTTGGTCGGTTTGATCTCGAGCATGCCAAAGATGCACGGGAGAATAAAGGGGTCAATGGCCGGTTGTCTCCCGGGCTGGCTTCTTGAGCCACGGTTACGGAAGTCGATCAGATCCGACTGGAGGTGCTTGTTGAAGAAGAAGCGGTCGTCGGTTCGCATCCACAAGGGGGTCGAGGCATCGGCTTGCGACTGGCGTTGAATCGAGTTGGTCAAGTCTATGGCGTAGGAGAAATACATGGGACTTCTGTGCAGGAACGTGTTGAGCAGACCAATAAAGCTATCTTCGTCGGCATCATGGATCGGGCGCTCGCGCACGGGGAGGATTTCAGCCGTGACGAGCTTGTACACCATCTGGCCCTTGAGGCGGCCCGCAGGCAACGCTTTGTTGACGACGACGACATATTTGTCTGGGGAAGCAAGTCTGGTTAGGCATACGGGACGTGGGCCTCGCTCAAGCTTACGCCAGCAGCGTTTCATTCCGTGGGTCTTCCCAACATACCGAGTCGCAACTGGATGATGCCCAGAATACCGGCAATGCTGGAGACGCGCGTGGCCCGTTTCGCAACCTGCGGCTTCGAATCGCCCAAGCGAATGTCGCCCGTGGGACGATCAATGACGAGCGCAGGCGCATCGGGAGACGACGGCGAGGTGAAGGTATAGGCATCGTTGGTCACTCTGAGGTTGATGTCGCGGAAGGGGAGTTTGGGCGTCGCAAGGGGTGCCATGACGATGATCAGAGCTCGACGCGGTGCACAGGCGGGCGGTTCAAGCGAAAGTTGGACAAGGTCATAAGAAGTGCAGACGAGAATGGCTCAATCGGCTTGATTGCAGAGCGGGAAGGAAAGAATGGCAGAGACTGGCAAGCTGGGCCACGCCTGGGTCCCAACTTCTGGCGATGGTGTTCAGTGTTGAAACTTTAAGTGCGTGTACCTGGCTCGGAGTACCTGGCTCGGAGTACCTGGCTCGGAGTACCTGGCTCGGAGTACCTGGCTCAGAGTCCCCGGCTCAGAGTACCTGGCTCAGAGTACCCGGCTCAGAGTCCCCGGCTCAGAGTACCTGGCTCAGAGTACCCGGCTGGTTGCATGTGAACGAACAGCTGTCGGCTGTGGCTGTGTCTGACCACGCTGGTCCTGGGCTGCTGACATAATGCGTCACATACCGGTACGTACACATGTCTCTGCAGCAGACATCCGTTGTATCCTGTCCGGCAGTTTGGTGGCGGTCACACATGCGTCTGGCTGGTGCTGCGTGACTGGGCGGCTTAGCCACATACCAGACCTTTGGCCGACCCCGTCTGGTTGTTCCTCCAATCTCCCGCCCGAAACCCATCTCGTCATCACAGTGCACACCACCACCGACTCTCTCGCAACCTCAACCCATCATCTCGCCACAACGCTTGCCTTTTCCCGCCCTCGAACGCCTCATCCCGTCTATTTGCCCGCCCGCGCATCTCCCGTGACACATCAACCCCGCGCGCCTTTGCGACCTTTGATCGTTCCCGATACGCCTCATTGCTCCGGACCCGTTGCTGGACTTGCCCGCCCCGTTTCGAACGGCCTCGAACCTCCCGCCGCCACCACCAATCTCTGCCCTTCCAGAAGGAACCTTGCAAGAAACCAGTCAGCATGGCAGCACGAGGTCCTGCCGGTGGCCCCCGTGGCATAAACAACCGTTTTGCTCAGTTCAAGCTGGTTCTTCTCGGTATGCATCCCTGCGTTTCCCCTGCCATCCCCTCTGGCCCCTCCGCTCACGTTCAAATGACAAGGCTAATCTGGTAACGTCGCCAGGCGAATCTGCTGTCGGAAAGGTGAACCACGTCACGGTCCATGCCGCTATAATCTTCATCCGTGGTCCAGAGTACTGACTTGTAGCCGTGCAGAGCTCAATAGTCCTGCGATTCGTCAAGGCATGTTCTGACGTCTTTCTGTTCCTACATCCTTGGAAGTCTTGGACCCTAACATGCCGACAGGACCAATTCGACTCGTTCAGAGAATCCACCATCGGCGCAGCTTTCCTGACACAAACTATATCTCTCGACGAAAACACCACAGTCAAGTTTGAGATCTGGGATACTGCTGGCCAGGAGCGCTACAAATCTCTCGCGCCAATGTACTACCGCAACGCCAACTGCGCCGTTGTTGTTTACGACATTACACAATCTGTATGACCTTCTCCTGGCGGGCCGTCTGTCAATATTTTGCGCCGTAATGCGTGCTCTACTGACAGTGGTCGTGTTGTCCTCGCGTACAGTCATCACTAGACAAAGCCAAAGCCTGGGTCAAGGAACTTCAACGACAAGCAAACGAGAACATCATCATTGCACTTGCCGGAAACAAGCTTGATTTGGTCAATGAACAACCCGATAAGCGAGCCATCACGACTGCCGATGCTGAGGCCTATGCTCGGGAAGCTGGTCTTTTGTTCTTTGAAACCTCGGCAAAAACTGCCGAGAATGTTCGTGAACTCTTTACCGCCATTGCAAAGAAGCTGCCTTTGGACCAGGCTGGTCCTCGACATGCTCGACCTGGCCAACGACCTGGTGTCAGCCTGTCTCCCGAGAATGCAACCACGAATGTGAACGGGCCGTGCAGCTGTTGAGTTGGAAACAGAAACGGAACAGTCCTCTTTTCGTGCGTACGTCTGGTTTCAGTAGATAGTAACGTAATCTCGATATGTGGTGGGATGGCCAACGGCATACACTTTTTACCGGCCGGGTCAGTTTTCAGATGCTTCACTGAATGGGCAGTGGATAACTAACTATAGACCGATGACGATGGTTGGTCATGGAGCGTGGTCGTCTTGCGATCTGATGGCCCCAAGAATGTTTTCGTGTTTGTCTCTTGGAGTCTTGGGTTCTGAAGAAGAGTTGTGCATTTTAGGGGAAACTATTTTACCGTACGCTTGGTTCTATCTTGTCCCCCTAATATTAAATATTTCACACGAAACCCTCACACAACCAAACGTCTGCCAAGAATGCCGCGCGTTTGGTTCGGCAGCCGAGTGTGCTTTGAATGCCGATGATACCAGATGGGGTGTAGTAAAAAGCTGTATTTTGTCTTTACAAAGGCGCTTCATTTCGACAATGATGGCAAAGCATCAGAGACGTACATACAGTAGCGTGCTCTGTCTCGAGGTGGCCGACGATGGTTGCGTCACAAGCCGGGTCGTGCCGGTCGGCAACTCACATCCGTGGCCCCCGAGGCAGAGCTTGACTTTTAGCCGAACTTTTTCCCTGAGCAACTTTACTGTACATCTTGGTACTCGCAACCCTCCGGATCGGACCTCGTTCATCATCTCCGTCACCACGTCGCCCTGTTGGCCCAAAAACCTTCCTCATGTTGCGGTCGTCGCTTCAGTCAGCGAGGTCTATTGGCGGCAAGCCCGTTGCGTCTGCCGCCACGCGCCGATGGCCTATTGCGACACGGCGACAAGCTGGCGTGCTCGGCGCGGTACGAAAACGCAACCTCCCGAAGAAACTGACCTTGCAGCCCGTTGAGAAGGCTGCAGCTTTTGCTGACACATATGTTGCTGTATCTAGAGATCATATGCCGACGATAAAAAGCCCGTGGCCGACGCGTTCAAGCCTCCGGTTTTGCCAGTATCCGAAACCTTGAGCTCCGAGCGAAGCCCTCCCCCGCCGGCTGCCGCCATCGCCAATGCCAAAACTTCCGAGGTCAAGGACGTCCCCTTGACGCCGCCGCCGCCGCCGCCGCCGTCTCCTCTGCTGGGCGAGGTTGCTGGAACAGCTGCCAGGGCCACTCCTCCGCCTCCTCCCCACCCAAGGAAGAGAGGGTTTTTCTCAAGACTAGGAAGATTCTTCTTGACGCTCATGGTTCTCGGTGCTGTTGGTTTTGCATCTGGTGTCTGGTACTCTCGAATCAATGACAACTTTCACGACTTCTTCACCGAGTACGTGCCCTTTGGAGAGCAGGCTGTGCTGTATCTGGAGGAGCTCGAATTCAAGAAGAAGTATCCTCACTCCATTTTCAAGGAGTCGCGGATCAAAGACGTTGGCAAACAGGTCAAGATTCCCGCACAGAGTGGTGCGTCGTGGAGAGTGGCCGACATCACGGAACCTTCGCCCCGACATTCCAGCGCTGCCCGCTCTGTGAAGAATGCTGCCGGCGAACAGGCAGAAAAGAAGGATGATGTCGCCGACAAGACGCCTGCCGAACCAATCACGGCCCCAACAAAGACGGCCGAGAAAGCAACCCCCGACGTTGTCTCGGATTCTCCCGCGGCCGGTTCTGCCAAATCTGCGGCAAAGGAATTCAAGGCGCCCGAGGTCAATGAGCCATCTAGGTTCCCTCCCTTGGAACCCATCGACCTCATGAAACTTGCCGACGCCAAGGATCCCATTGTGCGGGACCTCGTGCACATGCTCAACGATCTCATTCTGGTCATCAACGCCGATGGCGCGCACGGACGCTACTCTACCACCATTGCCAAGGCCAAGAATGAGCTTCTGCGAATCGGCGGCCGCCTCAAGGACATGAAGAGATCTATTGAAAAGAAGGCCGCCGGTGAAGTCAAGTCCTCGATTGAGGAGTTCAACCACGCCGCCACTGATTTGATCAAGCGCGTGGAGAACACGATGGCCGCGCAAGAGGTTGAATGGCGCCGCGAGTTTGAGGAGGAAATGAAGGCGGTCCGCCACAGCTACGACGAGCGAGCCAAGCTCCTGATTGAGCGAGAGAAGAAGCTCAACGACGAGAAGCTGCAGAACCAGCTGCTGGAGCAGGCCTTGGCTCTGAAGAAGGAATTCGTCCAGGACATCAAGGAGCGTGTGGAGAAGGAGCGCGAAGGCCGCCTCGGCAAGCTTTCCGAGCTGACGTCTGCCGTTTCCGACCTGGAGAGGCTCACGGTGGGCTGGAACGGCGTGGTCGACAGCAACCTCAAGACGCAGCAGCTGCACGTTGCCGTGGAGGCGGTCCGGGCCAGCCTCGAGAAGTCGACGCACCCCCGGCCCTTTATCCGACAGCTGGTTGCGCTCAAGGAGATTGCCAGCGGTGATGCCGTCGTCGACGCCGCCATCGCGTCGCTCAGCCCGGCGGCGTACCAGCGTGGCGTCACGCCGCCGTCTCAGCTGATTGACCGGTTTCGCCGCGTTGCGGGCGAGGTGCGGAAGGCCTCTCTCCTGCCTGACGATGCGGGGGTCGCCAGCCACGCCTCGAGCTGGCTCCTGAGCCACGTCATGTTCAAGAAGGAGGGTCTTGCTGAGGGCGACGACGTGGAGAGCATCTTGACGCGCACGCAGACGTATCTGGAGGAGGGGGACTTGGACTCGGCGGCACGGGAGATGAATGGTTTGCAGGGCTGGGCCAAGACTCTGAGCAGGGACTGGATTGGCGAGGTTCGCAAGGTGTTGGAGGTTGAGCAGGCACTCGATGTAAGTGATGGTGATTTTTGTTCTTTTTTTCTTCTTTTTTTTTTGCGCAGAGCGCCAATGGTGTCGTAAGAAGCAGTTGCTGTTACTTTTTTTTTTTTTTTTTTTTTTTTCGCTTGAAACAGGTCATTGCTACCGAGGCGAGGCTTCAGAGTTTGAGGGTAGAGTGATGAACATGGTTTTTTTTGTGTTATTTTTTCTGTCGTGCATATTCGTGGGGAGGGGCGATAAGAGTACGTACGCTCGGGAAGGGGAAAAGGGGCCTCAGACTCGTGTACTAGATGTGAAAAAAAGTAGACTTGAGGGGATTTGCCTATTGTGGGGGAGGAAGGGCGAGGCACCTGAGGGAGGTGGTTGGCAATGTCAGTCAGGAGTCATGAGCGTAATCATAAGAGTTGTTACGTTGTATACCAGCCAGTTCGTTATGTGGTCAAAGGTGTTATGTTGGTTGTTGAATCCCTACCAGCAGCGTATTAGGGTCACGCAGGTTAATGGCGCAAAAGAAAAAGCGGCCGGAGGAAAAAGAGGTGAAATATAGGGTAGGTGGGTGGTGCAAAAAAAAAAAAAAAAAAAAAGCAAAATCGACAGGAGTCGAACTCGTGTGGTTCCAAAGATTGTTTGCAACGGAGTATATTTGGCCATTCCACGGTAATCTCTGGTAAAAGGCAAGAAATTAGTTCGCTTGGAAGGTCCAACTCCACGTGTGTGGGTTTTATTTACACATATATACCTTTTGCTCCCCATCCACATATTGTGTGCACAGCGCGCGACGAGGCCACTTTGCTTACCCGGCGATGCTTTCTACTTCTTTTTTTTTTTTTTTTTTTTCTTCTGGTTTTTACTTTAGTTTCTGCAGTTTCCATTTCCTTAGCAATCCAGCGCGCTCGTGGACATTGTCCAAGAACATAGACCAAGGTTAGGATTTCGTCACATTGACACAGAAACAGCTTCAACCCACCCACACCCACCTTGTCCGCGGCCCCTCTTCCCAGGGTACTTGAACCACGAGTCAACAAGATCGTCTCTTGTCCACACCTGCTTTCGCAGCACCCAAGTACCCAGCTAGGCGCGGATCATGAGACATTGACGAAACCACCACCTCTTTCGTGCCTTTTCCGACCCTTCTCTCCACAGCTCCTCTCTACGATGCTCCTCTCTGAACTCACCGCATCGGCGACGGCAAAAGGAACAATGCCAGCTCACGGAGCAGTTCTGGACCGAGAAGCGCCCGCTCGGCCAGCGCTCCTGCAGAACCGAACCGCCTCAAGCGAGAGTGGCTTTGTGCGAAGCGGCGAGCACAGCCTGGTCAAATGGCAAGTTCTGGACTCAGATTGCATCGAACGCGCCAGGCGGGAGAATAAGCTCCTGTTCCTGCATATCGGCTACAAGGCCTGTCATTGTACGTCTCTCCCCTTTCGTTTTCTTGGTCTCACGAACAAGCCCAGAGGGCAATGGTTTTCACTGGGACTGACAACCCATATAGTCTGTCGGCTCATGGCTCAAGAGTCATTCCTCAATGCAGAATGCGCCGCTGTCTTGAACGAATCCTTTGTCCCCGTCATCGTGGACCGAGAGGAACGCCCCGACATCGACACCGTCTACATGAACTACCTGCAGGCCGTGAGTCAAGCGGGAGGCTGGCCACTGAACGTTTTTGTCACCCCCAACCTGGAACCGGTTTTCGGTGGCACGTATTGGCCCGGCCCGGTCACGTCCCGTCGCATCGTTGCCGAGCACGAGAATGAAATACCAGACTCTTTGACCATTTTCAAAAAGGTTCGAGATTTCTGGAGAGATCAAGAGGCGAGATGCCGCAAAGAGGCATCCGAGATCTTGAGCCAGTTACGGGAATTTGCCGCCGAGGGAACCTTTGGAACTCGAGCCATAAGTGGCACGCGCCCGATTGCCACGGACTCCAGCTGGGCAGTGCCCACGAGCTCCGAGACTCCCGAAGATGGGGCCGGGGAGGAGAAGAGCACCCAGGTCTCCAGCGAACTTGATCTTGAGCAACTGGAGGAGGCCTATGCCCACATCGCCAAGACGTTCGACCCGGTCCATGGCGGGTTCGGCCTGGCAAACAAGTTTACGACGCCCCCGAAACTGGCATTCTTGCTCCGGCTGGGGACCGCCCCATCGGCAGTGCAGGACATGGTCGGAGAGGCGGAGTGCAGGCAAGCGGCCGCCATGGCCCTCGACACGCTACGCAGGATCCGAGACGGCGCATTGCGTGACCACGTCGGGGCCACGGGCTTTGCCCGCTGCTCCGTGACGCGCGACTGGAGCATCCCCAACTTTGAGAAGCTTGTCGTCGACAACGCCCTGCTCCTGGGCCTCTACCTCGACGCCTGGCAGCTGTCTGGCGGGAAAGCCTCGAGCGAGTTCTTCGACGTCGTCGTCGAGCTGGCCGAGTATCTAAGCTCTCCGCCGATCGCCCTGCCCCACGGCGGGGGAGCCTCGAGCGAGGCGGCCGACTCCCCGACGAGGCGAGGCAGCAAGGAGTTGAAAGAAGGAGCCTACTACCTGTGGACGAGGCGCGTGTTCGACTCGGTCATTGATGCCTCTGGCCAGAACAAGCAGATCAGCCAAGTCGCAGCCGCCCACTGGGATGTGCGAGAAAAGGGCAACGTCGACGAGGAGCACGACCCCAACGACGACTTCATCAACCAAAACATCCTGCGCATCGTCAAGACCCCGGACGAGCTCAGCAAGCAGTTTGGCCTGCCCGTCGAGACGGTCCGCGAGCACATCCAGACGGCCAAGAGACGGCTCAAGGCTCGGCGCGACAAGGAGCGGAGCCGTCCCGAGCTCGACGACAAGGTCGTCACAGGCTGGAACGGGCTCACCGTCTCGGCCCTCGCGCGGGCGTCCTCGGCGCTCAAGGACGTAGACTCGGCCAAGAGCCAAAAGTACGTGGCCGCCGCGCTGTCAGCCGCCCGGTTTGTCCAGGAGAATCTCTGGGATGCATCCTCCAAGGCCCTGTACAGGATGTGGCGCCATGGCCGCTCGACGGAGGGCTTCGCCGACGACTACGCATACCTCGTGAGCGGTCTTTTGGACCTCTTTGCCGCCTGCGGGGACGAGTCTCTCCTCGAGTTCGCCGATGTCCTTCAAGGTATGTGTCTCCCCACTCGGCCCCTCCGCCATGTTACCCGCCTCGTGGTCTCTGGCGTCCTTCACCTCGTCGTGCGCCTAAAGGACTGACTGACATGTTCCGCACCGCACCAGAAACGCAAAACAGTCTGTTCCTCGACGCCCGAGCCGGCGGCTTCTTCTCCACACCGTCCACATCCAAGCAGTGCATCGTTATCCGCCTAAAGGAGGGCATGGACTCGTCCCTCCCGTCGATCAACAGCGTTGCTGCGTCGAATCTCTTCCGTCTGGGCGCCCTCCTCGACGACAAGACGTATGCGGGCTTGGCCACGGGCACGGTGAATGCGTTTGAGGCAGAGATGCTGCAGTATCCGTGGTTGTTTCCCGGCTTGTTGGGGGGGTTGGTTACCGCGCGGCTGGGTTTGCAGGGGGGAAAGGTGCCGGATGTGGAGGGGTATAAGACGAGGCGGGCGAAGGCGTAGTTTCTTCTGTTTTGTCTTGTTTTCTCTGCTCCTCTTTCTTTTGTTACACCTCGTCTCGGAATGGAACCAAGATATCCCCTGTGCTGCGTATGCATATACATGATGATGAAGGAGACATTATTTATCAATTCGTCCCCTCGTGCTCCAGTACCATTGTTTCTTCTATAATGGGTATCTAGTCTATTGCAAACGCGGCGGCACGCCCCGTCTTCTACAGTGGGTGAAGAAGAAGAAAGGGGGCGGTCTGGTCCGGCCCCCGCCTCAGCCTATATACATTGTGCTTCTCCTCTTCTCTCCTTGCTAGGACCTCGGGCCGTCGGGGGCCCCGGCCGTCCTATTCATCAGGTTGCTGAAGAAGCTCTGGAGCTGCTCGTTGTCAAAGTTTGTGGATATCCCGGGGGGGGGATGGGAGGAGTCCTCCTGCTCGTCCGGCCGGTCTTCTTCTGTGGCGGAGACGCGGGCGTTTCGGTCCTGGGGGTGCGCGGTTTTAGTACGTTGGCACGAACGGAGTATATACGCGGGTGGGGGGGCATGCATATATGGCTTGTTGAACGGGTGCTTTGGGTCTGATGCAGACATGATGCACGGATGGGTGGGTAACGGAGAGGGGGGGGGCGGCGAGAAAAGGGGCACGCAGCAGGGTACCTTGAGACGCTGGAGCATGTCATCCGCATCAACTTGTATACCCCCCATGTTGAACTGCACGGGGCCAATGTGGTCATTTACGCTCCTCTCTGTGGTTTCCTGCGAGGAAGCGGCTAAATCGGCGCGGCGGGACGGAGGAGGGTGCTTGGTGGCCGTGGCCGTGGCGGAGGAATGCACCTTGGCTTTGAAGGCATCGAGGATCTTGAGCTGCTTCTCCAGGAAATCCTGCGGCTGCTCGCTATCAATGGTGATCGTTTTGCCGGCCTCGTGGAGGGCCGTCTCGACGAGGGCGATCCCGCTGGTGTTGGGGTTGCGGCACCACTCTTCGTACTGGATTATCGCGCTGGCGGGTGCGTTGTTATGGACTGAAACGGGCGAGAGGGGGGTATCGGCGTCTTGGCTGTTGTTGTTGCTGGTGTCGTCCAAGGAAGAAGGGGGGTAGACACCAGGGCTGGATCCAGGCGGGAGTTTTATGTCTCGCTCCCAGCCCTTGGAGATGCGCTCGGCGTCGAAGCTCCCGCCGAGGATGCGGATCTTGCCCCACGAGTCCCAGTTGGGGGCCACGACAATCTTGTCGCGGTCGATGACGTTGTGCTTGAGGGGTTGGCGCTTGAGGAGGGAGGTGATGCCAAGGGTGGGGTGGATGAGGAGGGGGAGCTGCGAGGGCGTGTTTTGCGACGTGTAGATGAGGGAGGCGCCGTCTGCAAGGGTGTGAGCAAGTTGGTCAGTTGTGATTCTTCATCTTCCTTCTTTACTTCTCCGCCGGAGGCGGGAGCTCGCCGCGGGCGGGCCCCCGGCAGGGCCCCCGGAGGGAACATGGGCGCACTTTGAACTGGAACGGGAGGGAGAGTCAGGGGTTGTGCGTGGTGACATACGCCGGAGGAGAATCGTTCGCAGATATTGCAAAACGGTATCAAAATCGGGTTCTTTCCAGCCTTTATTCCTTTCGAGGAAATCCATTTTTTGCGCCTAGAAAAAACAAAAAATCGTCAGTCCCCGTGCGGGATGCAGATCAAACGGTCTACGGCCAAGAAACATGCACTCACATTCTGACAGACGACACACAAAGGCAGTCCCAACGGTTCACACCACTCCCCCGGACCCAGCGGCAAGAGTCCATCGCCGTCGCCACTCGTCCCCGCAGCCGTGGGCGTACCATCCAGGTTCACGGCGCCGCCGCCGCGACCGCGCTCCTTCCAGGCGTCCATCATGTCCTCCATTACGTTGCGCGACTCGGGCTTCACCTGGCTCATGACCTCCTCGAGGACCTGCATCCATCGCCAGATCTGGCGAAGCCACTGGTGCGGTTGAGACCAGTCCAGCAGAATGATGATGGCTGTGTGGGGGACCGTTTCGGGAGTGAGGAGCGGCGAGATGAGCGAGGCGAATTGTGTGGACGGCTGTGATAGGAGGTAGAGGGATACCCGGGCCAGTGTATCTAGCCACGTGTTAGACTGTCATCAGAGAAGCTGAAGAAAAGAGACGAGACGAGAAAGTAGGCCGGTCCATCGCCAAGCGATATACGCACCATCTTGGTCCGCATCCAACACATCGTAATATGTATAGCCGAGCGCAAAGTTGTTCGCGACAGGGGGGATCTTTTGCCGATCAAAGGTACGTCTTTTCTCTGAATTGGATAGTGATTCGATGAATTCTCGTTGTGTCTCAGGGGTGCCGCCTTTTAGGTTTTGTTTTTACCCACGAATTAGCATTTCCCAAGCCATGCCGACGTTTTTGTGGACGGATGTTGGAAAGAAAAAAGACCACGACTTACCTAGCACAAGGAGGTTCTTCTCTGGTAGGCGCTTCCCGCTGGCGACCGATTCCAGCATAGACGTCCACAGGTTCCTCTTCTGTTCGCCGTTTCGGCCTTCAGTCTCGCCCAGGCCAGAGGCGTACGTCGACGCCCCGTCGTTTTGGCCCGCCATGGTAGCGGGTGCAGGACGGCAACGGCCTCCGTCTTCGTCTTGGCCGCCTTCTTTGACCAGGGCTTCTCTGATGCCAAGCTGGGCGGGCCCCCAATCGCAGACAATGTAAAAGGGGCGCGAGGAAAACAAAAACGCGTGTCAAAGGGCTCCAGAAAAGCTCGATTTGCTTCCAGCGGGAGGCAGTGCGCGAAAAGAAGTTCAATCGCCGTGGTGCTTTCGAGGAAACAGGCGGTTTTTCGTCTCGGGCAAAGGTTCACGCGTTACAGGCGACGCATCGTGGCTTGCCGGATCGACAGGGCAGAATGCGGAGGTCGTGTCCACGAGCGGCTTTCGTTTCCCGCCCAATTGTCGTTTCTTTTCGGTAACTGACAGACAATGGCCCATGGAGAGCCCGTCGTGTTCCCTCGTCTGCGGCAATTGCAACTTGCAAGCGTTTTAGAATTCAAAACCAACCGTTTTGGGCCACGGAGCGTAAGGTTGGCAACTGGGAACTGGTGTTTCGGTCCGGAAGTTGACCCGCACCACGGAAGCCACCAGAGCCTGTACGTACTTAAGTAGTCTGGGGAGAGTCTCCACACAAGTACGTACCCGGCTGCCGCCGCAGCCTCGCAGATCCCGACCCATCAAGCATCATCATCTTGGGATCCAGCCTCGCCGCAGCAAAAAAAAACCCATACATGCATCACTCTTCTTTCACAGTTTCGTCGTCGCCGTCTCCAAGGACGGCGCCCCGCCACACGATTAGCCATGAACAAAATCAGAGCCATCCAGGATCTCAACAAGAAGGAGATTGAAAATGGAATGTAAGAAAATCATTCTTTCCCCGTCATTCCCACCCCTCCGTCTAGACAAGGTGGCAAGAAAAAAGCCCCAGCCGACTGACACGCATCTTCTTCTCCTTCTTCTTCTTATTTTTTTTCTACACACAGACCCCCAGAAGCATCCTGGCACGTCGACTACCGCGATACAGCCTTCATCTACTTCGGCGGCCTCCCCTACGAGCTCACAGAAGGCGACATCATCACCATCTTCTCGCAGTTCGGCGAGCCGACCTTTCTCAAGCTCGCCCGCGACAAGGAAACGGGCAAGTCCAAGGGCTTCGGCTGGCTCAAGTACGAGGACCAGCGCAGCACGGACCTCGCCGTGGATAACCTCGGGGGCGCCGACGTCGGCGGGCGCATCATCAGCGTCGACCACGCGCGGTACAAGCCGAGGGATGACGAGGACCCGGCCAAGTTTGACGTCAGCTGGGAGGGGATGAGGCGCAAGGAGGGGGTGAAAGGCGGGGCAGCTTCGGACGGGGAGGAGGACGACGACGAACGGGACGAGGCGCCGCCGAGACGGATGCTCCCCGAAGAGGAGGAACTGGCTGCGTTGATACGGGATCATGACGAGGATGACCCGATGAAGTCGTTTTTGGTGGAGGAGAAGAGGAGTGAGGTTGAGGAGGCGAGGAGGAAGGCTGGGGAGGGGGGGAGGAAGCACGGTCATGGGCGTGGACACAGGTCGCATCATAGGAGGAGGAGGAGCGGGTCACGAGAGGAGAAGGATAGGCGGCATAGACATCGGGATAGGGATAGGGACAGGGAGAGGGACAGAGAGAGGGAGAGGAACAAAACTCAAAGCGAGGACGCATACCGGGACCGTGATGCACGCAGTCACAGGGGTGACGAGTCCCGCGACGACAGACACAGGGAACGACGACACCGGGATGACGATGAGGAGAGAGCGCGGCGGCGGGGTCGAGGACGCGAAAGCGACGATCGACATCGCGACCGCGATCGTGATCCAAGGAAACACGAACGTAAGAGATTCATCGAGTCGCCGCCGACGCGGTCGAGGGGGAAACATGACAGACGTACAAGTCCGAGTCGGAGTCGGAGTCGTTCCCCAAGACAACACAGAGACTAGGCATTCCCATCAACGCATATAGTAGGGAGCTGGATCTCTCTGGCATTTTACTATTCATCCAAGGCGTGGATTAAGTATTGGTCTTGCATCCAAAATCAGACTCTTGCTACACCAACACTTCTGCGGAGAATAAGAAGAAGAAATTTAAACGAAACGCTCCCCAGTGTCCCAAATGGTATGCAACATGTCCAGAAAACACAGCCTCCAAAACTCCTTGGTCGTCAAAAATGTCACGTATTGCCCAGGTACCGTTTCCATCCCTCCCTCAGACAGACACGCTTTCCATTCTCCCCATCCACGAGAACGAACTTCTCCCACCTTGCGTCTTTCCCGGCTCCGACGACGGCGAGACCGTCCTCGCTCGTCCAGCCTATGATACCCTTTGCAGGGCGCATGGTACCCAACACGGTCCCTTCCGAGAAAGGGATCCCCCCAATCATAGTCTCGTCACCGGCTTCAAAGGGCGCAGACGTGAAAGAGTACGAGTCCGAGAACATGCGAGGCATGAGCGGGAGCCTGCCGAGGATGCCCCATTTCCCGGAATCAGCCTCGTTGGCCCCGACTTGTTGGCTACGCTGTATCGACTGCCGCCTCGTGCTAGGAATGTCGAAAATATGAAGAGTTGACTTGTCCGATGTGCACGCCAACATGGCGCCCGAAGGAGAGAAGGCGAGTGAGAATATCGTCGCTGGGTCTATGCCCCTCCGGAGCTCCGCAATCTTGGCACAGTTGGACGTCGAGTATACACGAATCAGGGTGCCGGTTTCGCTGGCCGTGGCCAGTAGGTCTCCATCCGGGCTCAATTGGGTGGCTTTCAGGGCCGAGGAATGCGCGGGGATGATGCTGACGTTGCCTGTGGCGTTCTCAACCAGCTGGATTTGGCCGACGGTTCTGCCCGGGAAAGCAAGCTGCTTATTTGACAGCGAACAGAGGCCGAGCAGGTTGTCTGCCGTCTCGTAGACGTGCAGCAGGTTGGGCGGTTTGGAAAAGGAGTAGACGCGGACGCTGTTTTGGAGGATAACAATGATGCGTTCGCGGCCGAGTTGGATGCCGCGGACGGAACTGAGGGATGGAATCTCGAGGGCAACCTTGCCTTTCATGTCGTCCCAGATGACGGCCTGGGGTTGAACCGAGTTAGATATGATAAGACGTTATTTTTTTTTTTTCTTTCCCAAGTCATGCTCTAACACGGTTCACTCAACGCACCTTGTTCATGGCGAACTTGGGCGACTTGCCGCCACCAACCAGGCCGAGATAGTTGGTCATGCCCATCATCTGGACGATGCCTATGCCAGCGTTGAAGTCTGGAATTTAGCGTTAGTGTATAGAACTCTGGATCCTGGTGTTTGCTCTCCGCCAATACGGACCTCTTGATGCCTTCATTAAACATGATTTTGTGTGGAATACTGCGAGACGGCTTGTCAGAAAAGGACGTCGCAAACTCGGGTTGACCACAGAAGTGGCAACATACTGCAGATCCCCGACTCTAGGCCAACGGCAAAGCAGCTGCTGTCGCTGTTGAAGGCAACAGAAAGGACGGCCGTCGGGTTGGATGACTCGATCGGCGGGCGGACATTCATGATGAAAGGAAGGCGTTTATGGTGACTGTACGGAAAACCAAAAGAGTAAATGAAAAGAAGAAGAAGAGAAAGAAAGAGAAAAAAAATGGGGGAAAAGAGAAAGGCAGAGTGTGGCGGGGGGGGGGAGAGTGACGATGACTTTGCGACGAGAAAGGTTGGGGGGCAGAGGCGCAAGAAAGTGAAAATGTCTTGTTTGCGCGCGCGCCAAATGCACAGAAGAAAATGAACCAATTGAAAGCACTATCTGTCCCGGTATTGAGGCATTTCAAGGTGTCGTGGTGCGAGGACAATGCCAAGATGAACGATGCCGAAATGCTTGCAAAGACGCTTGCACGATGATGTCGTCGTCGTCGTCGTCGTCGTCGTCGTCGAGTGCCTCGAGTCTATTCCGTTTTTTTTTGCCGTCTACTCGTGGCTCCCGCAGCCACTTATAATTGTAACACTGGCGAACAACAACAGGAAAAAAAAGGATGAGCACCGATTGTAGAGAGAGGGAGAAGGCCTTGTACGGAAACGTTGATGCATAAAGGATGTCACGGTTCAAGACGGAACAAGACAAAGCGACCTGGTGGGGTGGTGATGGGCTGTGCTAAAACAGCATGTCAACACGGGTAGTTGCATGTGTGGAGACGGAGCCACGCACGCACGGATCCATCTATGCCAAAGATGCCAAAGATGCCAATGATGCCAAAGCATCACCACCACCCACAGGCAGACAGACGGTGCATACCAAGTACCTACGTATAGTACCCAACGCAAGTCAGTCGTGAATCGAATCAGCAAGTGAACCAATTACAGCAAAGACTTGCATCGGCGCGGTGTGAATAGCGCCATCATGTCCTCTAGTACGTTGCGCTAGAAGAACCCTATCTGACGGTGCTAGCTAGTCTGGGTTTGCACTGTGGGGCATCCTGATTTGTCCCGAGTCCCATCATTGAGGCCAATGCAAAAGGTAAAAAGCATCTGCCTTGGAAGTCATGTGGTGCCCACATGATACAAGCAAAATCTGAACAAGACCCATCATCATAACGGTCTGCTTGTTGAGGCCTTGGCCTAGACCTTTTTTTCACCAGCCACTCGATGGAGAAGTGGGCAAGGCCGAGGATTGCGATGGCTGGGCTGTGATGGCTGCCTCCCGTCGGCTCTTCGAACCCATCAACCCATTCCCAACAAGATCAACACGTCCGATGCCGTCGTCTTTGCCTAGCTGCTAAACGCAAACGAATCAAGAAGCCCAGGGTTTTGGACATGGTTTGCTAGGCAATAACGACAGGAACAGGAAGGTCCTTGGCAAGAACAGAGACCGTCATGTCACATGTGATATCAAGAGGAGTATCGGAGGCTTTCAAGGGTTCAAAACTTGATGATACGCTCCACGTGTCGGCTGATGCGAACATTCCACGTGCAAAAACAGGACGGTTCGAGCAAGTGCCGATTAGCCATTGCGTCCTCGTCGCTGGCATTGCATTGCAGGGCCTCTCACCACACCAGCATCTGCCATCACGACATTGACATCCGAAACAAGCGTACGTCTTCGGGCTTCAGCCTCGGGCCGTTCTTCAATGGCGATGGCTACGGGCGACGGCAACGATGATGGAGGAGCTGAAACATTGAATGGACGGGCACAAGTCACGATCCGGAGGGGCTTGGAAGAGCTGATTGCATGTGGCCGGGGGGGGGGGGCCTTTTCGTGACTGCTCGTGACTGCTCGTGACTGCTCGTGACTGCCAGAAAGCAGAAAGCAGAAAGCAGAAGAATGGCGGGGCTGCGTGTCTCTACTGCCGATGCACCTGGCCGCAGTTGACAGAAAGGTTCTGCCAGGTGCCCAGGGCAGTTTGTTTGGCCCTTTCAAAGCATTAACGAAATTACGGCTTCTTTCCCGCTGCCCAAGTGGTCCAAGTGGTCCAAGTGGTCCAAGTGGTCCGAGTGACGCCCATTGGCCGCTGCCCGCGTCTCCCTTTCATGACCTCCTCAGCCACACAGATTTGAAGCTGGCTGGGAGGCATCCAGTGTCTTGTTGAAGTGCCGGGAGTGCCTGGACCGCCACCGCCCACCCACCCGTGCTTGTACCTGCTCCTCCACCCCCTTGCCACACCGTTAAGCCACCTCTCTCTAGAGCAACCCCATCCGCCATCTCCAAGCGCACCCGACCCCTTCTCCCGTCTTCTTTTTCCTCCTCCAGCGTGTTGCTCTGCCAGTCTGCAATCTCCACACAAACGTGTCTTCCGACCCCCTATCCCTTCAATTCTTGATCAACTGACGCCTCTCGCCGTCGTTGTTCTTTTCCTTGGGCCAGCATCTTACAACCCCCCATCCTCAGTCAAAGATGTCGTCCGCCGCTACCGTACGTGTCTCCTCCTCACAAGCTCCCAGGCCCACCCCCTGGACACAGATCATCTGCCCAGCCCGCAACACCGTCATGGTGCTGAACAAATTGTGCCTTGCATGGCCGACCCAACCTTGCCTGATTGATATCAAGGTCATGGAGGACTCGCTGACATTGGAATTCGTTCACAGAAGATGATTCGACGAAAGAAGAATGTCAAGAAGGGCATTCAATTCTGTCTGATGGTTTGCGGTGCCTCAGGAACTGGTACGTCCTAGCCACATCGGCTCTGGTGTACACGCCTCAAGGGCGGGCTCAACAAAAATACGGCTTGCAATGGCACTTTTCTTCGCACATGTAGCTAACAGCTTTGGTGCTCGAAAGGTCGCACCACCTTCGTCAACACCCTCTGCAACAAGGACGTCCTCGCGCACAAGAACGCCGACGATCCCACCGACGCCCATGTCGAGGATGGTGTCAAAATCAGGCCCGTCACCGTCGGTACGTGATTTCGACCGATTCGTATTTCGCGAGTGGGTCGTGATATAAGAGCCAATACATGACTGACATGTTGGAATGGTGCAGAGCTTGAACTTGATGAGGAGGGTACTCGCATTTCCTTGACCATTGTTGATACCCCTGGATTCGGTGACCAGATTGACAATGAAGCTAGGTAAGCTGGATTCATTCCTTGGCATAGCCTGCGGTACCCTTCCGTTTTGTTTTTGTACTGACATGCCGGACAGCTTTTCAGAGATCGTCGGATACCTTGAGAGACAATACGATGACATCTTGGCCGAGGAGTCTCGCATCAAGCGTAACCCCCGCTTCAGGGACAACCGTGTCCACGCCATGCTTTACTTCATCACCCCCACTGGCCATGGGTGAGTGTTCTGTGCTGATGTTGCGACCCATTTCATTGTTTCCAAACACCACACTCACTGACGCGCCGTCTGGCAGTCTTCGAGAGCTTGATATCGAGCTCATGAAGCGTCTCGCTCCCCGATGCAACGTTATTCCCGTCATTGGACGTGCCGATTCCCTGACACCCGCCGAGTTGGCCGAGTCGAAGAAGCTTGTCATGGAGGATATCGAACAGTATCGCATTGCCGTCTACAACTTTCCCTATGACATTGAAGAAGATGATGAGGACACTGTCGAGGAGAATGCTGAGCTTCGAGGTCTCATGCCATTTGCCATTGTTGGCTCCGAGGACGTTGTCGAGATTGGCGGTCGCAAGATTCGCGCTCGCCAGTATCCATGGGGTGTTGTCGAGGTCGACAACCCTCGCCACTCGGATTTCCTGGCCATTCGATCTGCCCTTCTTCATAGCCACTTGGCTGATCTCAAGGAAATAACCCACGACTTCTTGTATGAGAATTATCGTACGGAGAAACTCTCCAAGAGTGTGGATGGCGCTGCTGGAAAGTAAGTCATGCATTTGATCAACGTACAGGATGCAAACACTTTGCTGACATTTTTTTTTCTCCAGTATCGACAGCTCCATGAATCCCGAGGATCTTGCGTCACAGTCTGTTCGCCTCAAGGAGGAACAACTTCGACGAGAAGAGGAGAAATTGCGCGAGATTGAACTCAAGGTTCAGCGCGAGATCAACGAGAAGCGACAGGAGCTTTTGGCTCGCGAGTCGCAGCTCCGCGAGATCGAAGCTCGCATGCAGCGAGAGGCTTCGGCTGTCCCTGTCAGCGCGCCCGCCGAGGCCAATGGCGATCACGAAGCTTAAATCGAGTCCACCTAGACGGCAGGTCTTTCAGCGATACCCTGAGAACAAGAGGAAGATGTGCGACGTTGGTCTATTAAAATATCTCTGTCGGCGTTGGTTTTTTTTTTCTTTTTCCCGCCTATCATGACTGAAGACCACAGGAATGGCGCGGCGTACTTGTCCGCTCCACCCGCGATGCAACACAAAACAAAGCCGATTGAACACGGGGTTTACACCACGCCACTGTCCTTTTTTTTCGATTATCCATACACAAGAAGCTGGCTATGGTGCAGGTGACGGGAGCAAGCAATTTGATGAGAGGAGTGGACGAGAATTGGTGGTGCATGTATTCTGAGTGCAGGTTTATACAATGTTTACTTCCTGTGCCTCTTGATGTAGTAATGGTTCCTCGTAAGAAGGCTCGTTGGGGGGAAAGCGGCGATGGCAAGCGACTGGATGCAACTAATACTGCGGTGGAGGCTCAATGGTCCAGAAGGGACCCGACGGGATATGTGGTTGACGTTGTGTGGTGATGGGGGCTGGTTAGAGTCCGGCGTGACGTCCTCTTTCAGCTGTCTTGGTAACCCATTTGTTTGTAGCCTAGCCTTGGTATCGCGTCGCCCGGGTTGATTTATTAATTCATTTTTATTCTCTTTTCATTCTCTTTATTTTCTCTTTATTTTCTCTTGGTGGGCTCTAATGTGAATGTGAAGAATAACAATACATTTCTCCTAGCTAGTGACGGCATGATGGTTACCTTTTCGCCCTGTTCTTGCAAGTCTAAACAAATTTTTTCTTGGTCATGATTTTGATTCTTTACCCAGCTATTGGATCCTTTTTTCGTGTTTAAGAGGGCACGTCGGTAAAATGCCTAGAGAGTGTGGAGGGTGACTCTGACAAGGGGCATTGAACGGGAATGTTATACGTTTTCTGCCCAGGCAAACAAACACAAGGAAGATAGAATGGCGAAAGACGAGAGAGAGAGAGAATAGTTTCTGATGTGAGCAAACTCCAGGATCCCAAAAAGATGTCCAAAAAGGCGGAATGGAAACCTGCCCCCGGCCTGGATTGAACAGACGACCTCGTCATTACGAGTGACGCGCACTACCACTGTGCTACGAGGGCGGAATTTGAAGAGGCGGTGTGGGGAGGCAGCGGGTTGTTTGTGGTGAAGAAGGGAGGGGAGGGGAGGGGAGGGGTGGGCGTGAAAGACAAAAGGGGGAAGAATGAAAGAAGGAAATCATTGTAAAAGAAGGAGAAAGACAAAGACAAGAAAGAAGTGGGGGGGGGGGGGGAGGAAAGAGATGAGAAGAGGAGGGGGAAATGAAAAACAATTAAAGATGGAATTACGCTGCATAATATTGTGTCTCATTCTTCATTAAGCTACAATTGTAGTGTGAGATGGATGCGACTTGGTACCACACAAACGCGACGAATACGCAGCAATAAAGGAAAGACGGGAAAGACACACTTTACAACAAACGCCAAATCCGGCGCTTCCAGCAAGACTGTACCGACGCGCTCTTCCTTTGCCTCCTTTGCCATCCCAAGACAAGTAAAAAAAAAACCCTACCGAAAGACGGAACGGCGGGACCACATGTTGGACATGGCCATTTTGCAGCCTTCGAGCCTGCCTCTGTTTGCACGAGAAAAAAAGGCACCATCTTGCTTCGAGCTAGTTGTTAGACTGGCTATTGAGGATTCGCAGAATAGCAAGAAACAAGTTGATAATGTCGAGATACAGGCTAATGGCGGCAGCAATCTCCTCCTCGACATGGTGGTGACGCATGACGAGCTGCGTGTCAACGAGAATGTAGCCACTAAAGATGAGGGCCGCGACTCCGCCATAGATGAGCTCAGCCGTCGAGTTGTAGGGGAAGAACATGGCCATGAAACCAAACAGGACGAGGGCCCACAGCGCCCCAAAGAGGTAGGGCATCCACGAGGTAAAGTCGAATTTTGTTTGACACGCAAACAGGGTCAAGAATACAAAGATGCCGGCCGTGAGGATCACGGCGTTGAGCACAACGGACGTCTTGTAGAAGGAGACGATGACGGAAATGGAGTAGGCTTCGGCAAAGGTGAAGAGCGAGAGGAAGAGCAGGTTGGTGGGATATGATTTGCGCTTCCAGTAGGTTAGGGCCATGAAGACCATGGCGCCGATGAGCTACGCGATTGCTGAATGTTAGCCGGTGACATCTACGGGCCAGAGAAAGAGCGGGAGAGGGGCCACGACGTACAGAGACCCATACGACGCCGGGATGGCTCTGAATCCAGTTTCGGTACGAGTCGCTGAAAAAGGTGGCGGAGCTGACGCCAGCGGTGGCGAGCAGCTGGAAGGTGAGGATGGTGTAGACTTTGCGGACAAATTGGTTGCGAATATCGACGGTTGCTTCGGCCACGGAGCCGCCAAACTGTGCGGGGTTGGTAGTTATGTTAGTTTTGTTTTCGGCTTAGAATAGCTGGATGGCAGGCTTGAAAATCGCCATCTTGTGAGGTGTGGGAATGCCCTCCAAAAAAAAAAGGACGCACCTTGAAGTCGTCGGGCAGGTTGTCCTCGCTGCTGCGCGGCGGTCCAAAGAGACCCTGGTCTTCAGCGCGGCGGGACGAGCCCTCGCCATAGGCGGGTGGCGCTTGGGTGAAGTCATCGTCGGGATCATGCTGGGGCATGGCCTGGTAATTGGGCTTGGTGCTCGCCATGGTGCTCTGTCGGCGCAGACGACGGGTATCTCGAGCGAATGCTATAAACCTGATACGAAGTAAGAGAAATGACTGTCTTTGATGATGACGACTTTGTGCTGTTGACGAGATGGGGTGGTCGAGATGAGATGGGGTGGTCGAGATGAGATGGGGTGGTCGAGATGAGATGGGGTGGTCGAGATGAGACGGTGCGGTTGTGTGCATACGTAGGTGGGTAGGTAGATAGATGAGAAGGTTTGGAGGAGTGTCGGCTGCCAGTCGGGTGGTCACAGTGACAGATTATGTCATGGGAGTGGCCACCTGGATGAGTCTATTATGTAAGGCTGCATGTGGGGCCATGGATGCTCTTGATTAGGTAGTTGAGCTGGATGCCTGGTGTGGCGGTGCATTTGGTACAGGGTAGGAGATGAGGGCCTGGTATGTACAAAATTCTTCATGGCGACAGCCGAGAGCGCAGCCCTGACAGGGCCCTGGGAACTAACTGACCCATGTACATTTACATTGCACATGTCGGGACGGCGTCACGGGCCCAGCATTGAATAAATACATCCGAGATGAGATGAAGCATGATTATTACGGATGGATTGTATGTACGATATGTTTCTATGAGGGTGATTGGCGTCAGATACCTAGGCCGCCTCATTGCGTCCAACGATAGCTTGACCACCATTCATCTGGATAAGTCTGGCGATGGTGTTCTGTCTACAACGTCAGACGCGTGTCCATACAAGCACATTTAAACAAGTGGGTGGGGCAGTGTTTATCCTTCCCGATAGCTCCAGCCACTGGCATGGCAGCCATTTTAACATTGCGTACCGTAAGAGGAGGTACCAGAACAGGAGGTACCAGAACAGGAGGTACCAGAACAGGAGGTACCGGAACAGGAGGTACCAGAACAAGAGGTACCAGAACAGGAGGTACCAGAACAGGAGGTACTAGCATCTGTGGTGTTCATCCATGAGCCAATGACTTCCCAGTGCACATGCATGTGTGACCCTGAGTGGAAAAAAAAAAAAAAAAAGGACAAAACTAAAAGCAGGAAAGAGAAAAGGCCAAAGCCAGAGCACCTACATCTTCTATCCTGTTTCATGATCATTCAGACAAGAAACCGCTTTCCTTCTCCGTGGCCGCCCCCTTTGGCCCCTGTCCTTTCTCCACTTCTACCCTTTGTGACTGAGTACCTAGTACATGTGGCATAACCGTGTGACTTGATAACTTTTTACCTGGTCGTTTCTCCCATCCACTTCACCCTACCAACCTAACCTACCTCTTATGTAGGGCCGCCAGAGTTCACTTATCTCTTGTAGCGTCCTGACCTAGAAGAAGCTTCAACCGTCCATCAAATAAACGGCGCCAACCTTGACACTTGATCAGCACAATCCGGACTTTGTTGCCTGCACACCGCCTGCTCAGCGGCGCGTGCGTGTCCGCGTCCAGATTCATCGGGGTTTTGGTGGTTGCAGGTAGTTTTCCTTGGTTGGATGCTGTCACACACGGCCTCTGGTCCAACGCCATCATCGTCTGTTTGTTCCTACTGCACGGCGCGTCTGTTCTGCAAATCGAGGGCTTTTTAAAGCTTCAGTCCCGCTAATATACATAGTGCTTGACTTGCATAGAAGTCGACCTTGTTCGAATCGCTCGACCCGAACCCCACCAAGACGCCCGCTTCGATCCCTGGCCAACCCCTGGGCCTTTGCTACACGTCAAGGCTACTTATTTTCTTTCTTGTACGCATTACATTACTTGATCCCGTCTTGGCCGTGTCGACCGCCCACTCGATAGGACGGACACAGCGGGGCCATCCAACAACCACCACAACAGGCTCTACCCGCAGCAAAAACTGTTTCTCCTTGCCGCAATCCCGTCACTCGTTTTTTTGGATCTCTTGGTCTCCTTTCCGCCGCGAACCCGACAGCCGCGAGGCATTGGCGACTTTTTCGAGAAGGAGAGGCGCCCGACGAAAAGCCCACGCCAGCCGTTCGACGAGTCGAAAAAAAAAAAAAAAAAAAACACCAAGAGGTTCTACCTGGGACATCCTTTTCTTTACTTGGTGTCCGCTCACCCCACCGAATTGGCACCCGCCATCGCTGGAATCCCATTCTCGCAATGGGAGACGACGACCGTACCGAATCGCCAGACACCGGCGTCTCTGGTAGATCTTCGTCATCCCGTTTCAAGCCCGGAACAGTGAAATCCGGCGTCAAAGGACCGCTATACATGCAGAGCTCCGACGGCAAACATGTCCTTGTACGAAGGTTGAAGCGCAAGGAGGATGGATCGTGGAAGCATTTTACTCGCTGGTTCGTGAGAAACCAAATCAGTACGTTCGCCTCCCACCCATTTCTCCTAGATTGACAGATGTAAAATGCGACCTCAAGCCACTTCTAGAGCACGGGAAATGCACCAGGTGATGCTTGAACTGCGACGCAGCTACAACTGTCCTTGGTTGTCTGCTTGGCATCATCTTGTTCTAACCGACTTCGTTATTGCTAGGTCTCTCCGCCAATCTTCTTGCTTTGCTTTTTCTGTGCCACAACCTGATTCCGAAAGCCCGATCACATACCCAGAAATACTTTCGACTTGCATACTACAACGGGAGGACCGGCAAGTACGGCACCGGTTTCGAAGATGTCTACTTTATAAGTTTTTGCATCGTTCTCTTCACTCTCCTGAGAGCAGGTTTCATGGAGTACATTCTGGCACCCTTTGCCAGGATGCAAGGCGTGACTAGGAAGAAGTGTGAGGTTCGATTTACGGAACAGGCCTGGCTGCTCGTCTACTACAGCGTATTTTGGACAATGGGCATGGTAAGATGGGACGTCCCCTGCGCGGCTCCCGCACGCTTTTTCTCGTTGCGGCAGACAAAAAACCATGTGCTGAAATGCGGTCGATGAAATTGACGATTGACGTCACAGTTTATTTATTGCAAATCGCCTTACTACCTCAACATGCGGGAATTGTGGACCAACTGGCCGATTCGTGAGTTGGACGGGCTTATGAAGGGCTACGTTCTCGCCCAATGGGCATTTTGGTTGCAGCAAATCATTGTCATCAACATTGAAGAACGCCGCAAGGATCACTGGCAAATGTTTAGTCACCACATCATCACGACGGCGCTGATCTCGTCTTGCTACTACTATCACCACACGAGAGTGGGCAACCTGATTTTGGTTATTATGGACGTGGTTGATCTTTTTTTGCCGGTGCGTAATGGCGACGCCAACGGGGCTAGAAAACTCATTCTTTTCCTCTTGCCCGTGGCAGCCCTTTCTTCTTCTTCTATTCTTCATGGGAAATACTAACGCCCATCCGTCTGTTTACAGGCTGCCAAATGTCTCAAGTACGCTGGATACAACGCCATCTGCGACGTCATGTTTGGCATTTTCATGCTCTCATGGCTACTGGCCCGCCACGTCGTCTATCTCATGGTGTGCTGGTCAGTGTACGCCCACTCTCTTGAGATTACCACCTCGGGCTGCTTTAGGGGCACAAGCGAGCATCTTGTGGGACCCGAATCGCCGCCGCCGGGCGTCATGTGGCTTGTCGAGCCCTTTCTCCGATCGGATGGCATAGTTTGCTATACTGAGACGGTCAAATGGGCCTTCTTGACAGCACTGCTCGCCCTGCAGGGCATCACCATTTTATGGTTTACCATGATTGTGCGTGTGGCCATGAAGGTCATTCGGGGTGACGGAGCCGAGGACTCTCGAAGCGACGACGAGTCTGTGGAGGAGGAGGACGAATACGTGTACGAAGAGGCTGAGCCGCTGGAGGAGGAAGTGGGCGCGGATGAGATTGACCTCCGAAGCTGGGAGCGGCGGACGGGTGTCAAACGATCGGCGAGCAGCTCCGGCGTCAGCTTGCCTGGGCATAGTGATCGCAAAGAGCTGCTTGGACGCATCGGATGTGAGAAGCAGGTTGATTGAAGCAACGGCCGCTAGGGGAGGATGGGGGGAAGACGGAGCGTGAGGATGCGAGCAGAAGAAGGGTTTGACGTGGTTCGGTTCTCGATCCTCGATGCTCTTTGGCGGTGGCCGAGTCAAGTTTTTTTTTTTTTTTTTTACATTAATACGGCACTTTTTGTTTGATTGATTTCTTGCGTCGTTTCCATTATTCTGCGCTTCTGAAGGTGTTTCTCAGAGCTGTTTTGGTACTTTTTTTGCCACGCATAAACCACGGAGGTAGTTGGACGCATGAGGATGTTTTGGCTTTCTTCTTCTTCTTCTTCTTCTTCTTCGCACTTCTTACTTTTGTCATGGCGATGTGTGTTTTACGCACCGCAGCGTTTGATCTGCCTCTTGTTCCGCGGAACAAGCAAGGCGATGATGGATTGGCCAGGGGATGAAGATGGTAATTGGCGAAATGCATATCCAGAAGAAGACAAGAAGGGCTGGGGGAGGGCAGGGCCGACAGGGGCTCGCGGATGATGTACAGAGGGCGGTCTGGGGGGTACGATGCGGAGCCCATGATACCGGTCGCGTTGGCCGGAAGCAGCCTACATGGAGATGCGAGGCTGTCTGGGGGGAAGCGGTCGTCCGAGGTGCTGTGCTGCCGTGGCAGTTGCGCTGCGAGGTTGCGGGCCGTCTCCAAGGGTCACCTGTGTTTGTGACGGCGGCACGATGCAGTCCGGCTGGGGGGGGGGGGGATGGAGAGGGGACGACGGCGCGGTCTGGGCGTGTATCTAGTCGGGTCGTGAGAGGAAAGAAAGATGGCACGACGTGCAGCGGTTGTTGCGGAGACGAGACCGAGTCCCGACGAGTCCGTGGTGGTTCTGACGGCGACGAGGCTCGTCTACGGCACAGCGTGAGCCACTCGCGTGCGTCGTCTCAGGCGCCAGCGGTAGACGTGAGCTCCAAGAGGGATGTGATTGATCAAGACAACATACATGGATGGTGACGGCATGGCAGAGACGAGTTTGTTGAACATGCAGGTCCGAGGTCCGGATGCAACACCACGCCGCGTGAATCAGGTCCAACATGCGACACTCTATTCTCTACACGTCTGTCCAGTCTCACGTCTGCACATGTCCCCCCTTCCGCCCCTCCTCCAACAACACCCCCGCCCACTCCCTCAGCCGAAACTTCTGCACCTTGCCGCTCGCCGTCTGGGGATACTCGTCCACCCAGAACACGTACTTGGGGACCAGATGCCCCGAGAGGCTGCCCCGCACCCACTCGCGGACGGCCTCGACGGTGAGAAGCCTGTCCTCGGCGCCGCCGGCACCACCCTCGGTGTCCGTCGTCCACCCGCTCTGCGGGATGACAAACGCCGCGACCGCCTCCCCGAGTCTCTCGTCCGGGACGCCCGCGACGGCGGCCTGCGCCACGCCCGGAAGCCGGAGGAGGGCATTCTCGATCTCGAGGGGGTGGATGTTTTCCCCGCCGCGTATGATCAGGTCTTTTATGCGGCCGGTGATGGTCACGTAGCCGTTTTCGTCCATGGTTGCCTCGTCGCCCGAATACAGCCACGTGGTGGTGGTGGTGGTGGTGGTGGTGGTCGTCGTCGTCGTCTTCGTTCCTTCTTGGTCCCTGCCGTCGTTGCCCCCGGGCTTGCTGCCGTCGGTGTCGGGCGCCGTCTCCGTGACCCGCACCGCCGCCGTCCCCTCCTCGTCCCCGTAGTACCCCTCCATGACGAGGTACCCCCCCGCGGCCAGCTCCCCCGGCACCCCCACGGGCATGACCGCCGACCGATCCGCGGGGTCGACAATCTTGACCGCCGTGTGCGGCATGGGGGTGCCGACGGTGGAACACCGCTCGCGGAAGGGGTCCCCCGGCGCGGTCATGCAGCTGACGGGGCTTGTTTCCGTCATGCCGTAGCAGATGACGAGGTCGTCGAGCCCGAGACGTTGGTAGATGGTCTTCATGAGGGACTCGGGCACGGAGGAGCCCGCGACGATGCCCTTCCGGAGGTGCCTCGGCACTCTTCTCTCGTCACACGTGTCGAGCGCCTCGAGCACGGCAACAAGCATGGTCGATACCCCGTAGAGGCCCGTGGCCTCGTGTCCGACGCACATGTCCAGCGTGGCGAGGGGGTCGAATGCTGGGCTCGGGAAGAGGATGGCGGCGCCCGTCCCCGCGCAGGCCATGTAGCCGAGGACGGAGCCGAAGCAGTGAAAGAGCGGGGGCGGGACGACGATGCGGTCTCCGGGGCGGAGCCCCATCCTGTGGGCGATGAAGAGGCCGTTGTTGAGGATGGAGCGGTGGGTCAGCATCGCGGCCTTGGGCGTCGACGTCGTGCCGGACGTGAACTGGATGTTTATGGTGTCGAGGGGGCTGAGCGGCGCGCCGGGGACGACGGCGTCGGCGGAAGAGAGGAGGAGTTCGTGGTAGGGCGTTACGGCGCCGCCGCACTCTCCCGGCGGGCAGAAGGGCGCGCGCGCGTGGGCGAGTTCGTGACCCGCCCGGTTGTCCACGAGGACGACGCTCCTCAGCGAGGGGACGCGCTCGCTCTGGATCCTCCCGGCGGATGGGACGTTGCCGACAACCTCCCGGAGGAGCGCCTCGTTGCCGCGCCCCCGGCCGGGCTTGTACGCGAGGTCCGTGACGGCGGCGAGGATGAGCGTCCCCGCGCCGAGGTGCCGCAGCGCGGCCGTCACCTGCTGCGCGCTGAAGGCCGGGTTCAGGGGGACGAGCACGGCGCCGAGCTTGAAGCACGCGTACGTGAGGGCTGCGAACTCGGCCGTGTTGCCGAGGGAGATGGCGACGCGGTCGCCCTTTTGCACGCCCAGCTCGGCGAGGGACCGCGCGAGCCGGTTCGAGAGCCGGTCGAGCGAGTGGTAGCTGAGGCTTGTTTCTTCGGCCGTCGGAGCGGCGCTCCGGGCTACGACGGCCAGGTGGTCGCCGTAGCGGGAGACGATGTGCGCAAAGTGCTCGGGGATGGTGCCCGCGTACAAGGGGGGCTGCGGCGACGAACTGTTAGTGACGGGATTCGCTCTTGGTCCTCGCTTTCGGATCAAGCACGAGGCTTCCTTGTGCTGTCTGTCCATCCGTCCACCCCTCCATCTGTCCACCCGTCCATCCGTCCACCCCTCCATCTGTCCACCCGTCCATCCGTCCATCCGTCCACCCGTCCATCTGTCCACCCGTCCATCCGTCCACCCGTCTATCCGTCCACCCATCAACCCGTCCATCCGTCCATCCGTCCATCCGCCCATACCTGGCCGTCTGTCACGCAAGGCTCAAGACGGCAGACCAGCACGACCTACCTCGCTCGGTCCCAGCCGGTAGCTCAACCCGGCCGAGCAAACCGTCCTCGGCGACGCAGCCGCAGACGTGGCAGCGCAAAAGGTCGTCCTCTTCGTCGTCCACAAAGGTAAAGGCCGTCGTCCTGTGCCAAGGCCATGGCGGGCAGCCACGGCCCCTCGATGCCGATGCGGCACGCGGCTCATTCTGCTCTCCTTCTTTCGTCTGTCCTCTCCCCCTTCGAATACGAGATGCTCTTGGGGAAAACGAGAGAATTCCCGGGGCAGAACACGACAAAATATTCTTGGCGTACAAGACAAGAAGGCAAGAGACAGAGGCTGCGTTGAGACGCCGCCGAGGCGGAAAGCGGGGGGAACGGGGAAGGGACCTCCGCACGGCAGTCCAACGTCGCTCCTGCCTCTGTCCGCTGTGGGCATCGCCCTCGTCCCCGAAGAGGCAGTCACGTGGTTCGGCGTCGGCGAGCGGCAGCCAGGCTGCGAG
This sequence comes from Aciculosporium take MAFF-241224, assembly GCA_000222935.2. NCBI lineage: Eukaryota > Fungi > Ascomycota > Sordariomycetes > Hypocreales > Clavicipitaceae > Aciculosporium > Aciculosporium take. Next base: position 6,863 of record AFQZ01000251.1, on the reverse strand, counting down.
CTGGTCGTGGCTGGCGTCGGGCACAAGTGTGGTCCACGCGAGCATCGCTAGCTCATCGACAATGCACCAATCAAACGCATCGCTGCATCTTCACAGAGGAGCCGAGAGGCGACACCAACGTGCGCCCACGGTTTAGCGTCGGCGTCGGCCTCTACAGCATGCACATGCACAACATGGTCACCGCCTGCGCCTGCGCCTGCGCCTGCGCCGTTCAGACGCCAAAGCAGCCCAGCGGAGCAGCCGCCATTCAGCCTCCGCGTGAGAGAATTCATGCATGCATGATGATGCCATCAAGATTCAACCCCATCTACACCGCAGCCACCGCCAGCCTCTCCAGTGTCTGGAAACGGCAGCCCAGAAATCCCAAGACGCCCGACTCTGCTTCTGCTCCCTTCAGCATGCCAAGCACATGGTGCTCTCAAGACGTCCCCTTTTCCCATGACCAAACACCGCAGCGCCAATTGGAACAACTTCCTTGCCATACCCGGCGTAAGAAGTGACTTTTCCGTGGGGTGATGCATTGCTCAAAAGTAAGGAGCAAACAAAACAAATATGCCCATGCGTAGTCGTAACCATGATAACGCGCCCCGTGCAAGACTGCGGGAAATGCCACAGGACGAGACGAGACCTAATGCTGATGACGAGCGTCTAGCCTTTTGGTTGGAAGAGCGAAAAGTGGATGATTACATGCACATACAAGGTTAAAAAAAAAAGAAAAAAGAAAATAAAAAGTAAGAAAATAAAAAAGCTCGCTGTGCTGGGTTCATGATGCGACCAATCGGCGAAATCGACGAGGCAAAAGCCAGGACCGGCGATCCCGGTTCGCGCGCTCCTCACAACAACGGCCTCCTAGACTGAGCACTTATAGTTGAATCAGATGTTCTTCTTTCGGCTGTTCCTCCTCTCGCTCGCCAATGTGACGCTCGCTTTCTGGTTTCCATGTGCCTAATCATCATCCTCGTGTTGGTCAATCCATGCATGGCATGCAGCAGCAATTTTTCTTATTTTTTCAAAAAACAAGGAGAGAGAGGGAAGTGGAGGGGGGGGGGGGGGGGCAGGGGAAAAATGCATACCCTCGAAATCATGCTTAACGAATGCCATGGGGTCATCATAGTCCTTGGATCCCATCTGCTCGACGCCAGGAGAAAAGCTTGTGATGGGCAGCACAATGACGTCGCCCACTCGCTTGCTCATCTCCATGCCAGTAAAGTGGTGCCAGTCAATCTTGACCCGACTGCTCGTCATGTCAAAAAATCGTGCGTCATTGAGATAGTCCAAGACGGTATCTGTCCACACGGCAGGGCCGGTCAGGTCCACCACGCCGTTTCTCTCAAACGACGACAGCTTTCCTTCCCTCTTCAGCGCAAGCGTCGCATTCGTGATCCTCGTGATGATGTCGCGCAGCACGGGATGGCCCGGCTTGCTCTGAATCGTCCATTGACAGAATTGGATTCGACGACTATACCAGTCCGCCCAGTCAGGACGATCGGGGTCCGCCTCGATGCCGATGACGAGGCCAATGCTCTGCCGGGGAATGTGGGAGGGCACCCATGCCATGGCACTCTGGATCGCATACGTATCAATATCCGTGTAGATGCCTCCCCGCGCAAAGAGAACCAGGTAGCGAAATAGGTCGGCTTTCAGGACGGGAATCGGCAGCGCGTGATAGGCCTCCAGTACCTCGGGTACAGAGGCATAGAACAGATTGATCATGGCAACGGCCACGTCGTCCTTGATGACTTCATGCACAAAGCCGGGATGCTGCTCGGTCCACGAGGCCTCTTGTTCGCGAAACTCAAAGTCGCCGTCTTCTGGCGTACTCTTCCACGTTTGCCAAATGTAGGCAGGAAATTTGGATTCGATATCGTAAGGATAGGCGTAAGCGAGCTTGTCATAGGTAGACATGTGCGACATGTCCATCATGGGCTTTTGGGGCACAGCTCGCTTGGCGGCGGCAAATCTTGCCTGGGCCGACGCTTTGTTGATGGCTTCCGGGCGGACCCCATGGTTGTCCGACGATGTGGTATGCGAGAGCATGACAAGAAAAAAGACTGTGATTATGAAGGCAGCCGCAGCCGAGGCGCGGCGCGGATTGAGCATCTTGCCAGGCACAGCAGCACGATGCGGCTCGGTGATAGTGCGGCCTCGTCGTTTTCCTTTTTCGTCTTCTCCTCCCAACAGCAGTCAGGTCAAGGCTGGACGTGTTTTCGAATGGGGAGAAGAGGGAAAAAGGGGACGGATGCCACTCTCTTCTTTCTCTCCCTTTTATTCTCCTTTTTCTTTTTGTCCCCCCCCCGCCGCCGTATTTGGTTGCAGCTTCGGGGCCACTGCCGAGGCGAGACAAGGCTGTCGAGAAGGGCAGGCAAGAGGAAAGACAAGGGAGAATGAAGGAGACCAGGTCAAGCGATCTAGATTGTGCCAATGCGTGTGTTGCAGCTCGGATCAATGTGAGCGTGTGGCAATGGCCTTGTCGACTCACGGCTGGCAAAACCTTGGGTCACCTTCCCAACCGGCGAGGCGAGACCCGCACGCAGGTGGGGAGATGACGGATGGTTGATGGTTGGACCCAGCCAAGCGGCTGACGGGCGACGACGCCAGCTGGCCAAAGATGCGCCAGGAACAAAAGCAGCACACGGGCAGCTCCGAGTCGGAACCAATGGCGCCTGATCCGATCAACGTCGACAGCCTGAGGCGATGCTGCTGTGCGTGGCGGCGTCAATCAGCAAGGCTGGCCCGGATTGAGAAGACGAAGGCGCGCCCAACTAGCATCGGCGGTCAGATGGATCATGGTATGACGAACCGGTGACGAACCTGACACGAAACGAACCAGGCCGTGATGGCGATCGAACACGGTGCCCGACAAACTTCAGAATGCTATTGTCGAGAATAGAATTCGTGACGAGGATGCGGCCGCGGGGAGAAGAGCAGAGGAAGCGGAAGAGCAGATAAAAGATGGACAAGAGAGGTCACGTAGGATAGGGGAAACAAACCGGGCTGACGAGGCTGTCATCTAGGGACCTTGTCATCTAGGGACCTTGTCATCTAGGGACGTACGAGCCAAGGCCAGGTCAGACGAGCATCGCCATCTGCGGCAGAGGAGGAGGATGACAGGTCAAGGGGACTCTGGCGTGCGCTGTGTCCTGTTCCCTTGGGTCCATGGTGCCTGCCTACCTACACATCATGTGTCCTGCCCGAGCTTGTCTTGACCCAAGAATCCAACATGCGAGCACCTCGACTGAGCGAGGCCCTGTCCGACACCGATCCGACACCGAGGTGCACGCGTGCCACCAGACCGTTCGTTGTTCGTTTCACGGCCAGGTTGATATGAACGGGGATCCGTCGTCAGGATCGGCCCAGTTAGCAGAGGCGATGCCAATGGACTCATGTTGCACCTTGAAACACTGCTTTGCCCGCAGCAGGACAGGACGAGACGACACCTCGGCTGTCTTGAGCAATCAGGCAGCGTAGGAAGTATGCAGAGTTTCTGTCGAACCAATCATGTCATTGCCATCCACTACCAGGAGCGGACCTGGCAGGTACCTCTGCCTAGGAGGTAGGTCAGGTGGCCCATCTGCACGTGTCGAGCATCATCATCACACCACAGCTGAGCCTTGCTGATGAGGATGCTTGGTCATGGCGGTTGAAAGACAAACTCAGTGCCTGACTAGCAAGTATTCGCAGTTGCCTCCGCACTACCTGCTCAACCTTATCCATCATAATGGCAACAACGACTCCATCGCACGCACGACTCCACCCTCTTGCCCAGCTCTCCGTCGACGAATTCACCAGGGCGCGGAACATCGTTGTCAACCTGTACCAAAGCTCGCAGCCCCTCTTTTTTCGCCACATCTCTCTCCAAGAGCCCAGCAAAGAGTCCCTCATTCCCTTCCTCGAGGCAGAGCATGCGGGCTCCCTGGCTGCCGAGACCCCCCGTCCGGCCCGTCAAGCTCGCGTCGAGTATGACATGATCGGGGCCAACAACAAGTATGAGATCATCAGATGTGTTGTCCATCTGGATGCCGGCAAGGTCGTCAGCAGCAGCACTGCCCCTGCCAGTTCCTATCCCTACTTTGTCCCGTAAGTCGTTCCAAAACAACATCATGTCCAGCCATGTCTCTGTCCAAGATGATATATGGTCTCGAAACGTAAGCTGAGAACAATGGCCTTTCCCGACAACCGACAACCGCGGAACCAACAGGAGCGAGTTTTTCCAGTTCATGGACCTGTGTGCCTCGTCGGACCTGTTCAGAGATGCCATGTCGGAATTTGCCTTGCCCGAGGGCTTCGAGCTCACCACTGAGCCTTGGCCGTACGGGGGATCCGACAACGACGACGACGCCAGATACATGCAGGGCTTGGTGTTTGCCCACGACGCGAGCAAGAACAACCCCGATACCAACCACTACGCTTATCCAATCCCGATTGTCCCCGTTCTTGACATGGTGACCAAAAAAATTGTCCGCATTGACCGCCTGGCCACGGGTGGTCTAGACGACCGTCTTGCGCCAGCTCCGCGGCCCGAGGAACCGAAAAAGCTGTTTCAGAATGCCAAGCCCGCAGAGTGGGTGCCTGAGCTGCTTGATCAGCCCATGAGAAGTGACCTGAAGCCCCTGAATGTGATTCAGCCCGAGGGGGCCTCGTTTGCGGTCCAGCAAGATGGGCTCATCGAGTGGCAGAAATGGAGGTTCCGACTCGGCCTGAGTCCCCGAGAAGGCGCCGTCCTCCACGACGTCTGCTACCAGAATCGGCCCGTCTTCTACCGTCTCAGCTTCTCGGAACTGACAGTGCCTTATGGCGACCCCCGGCCACCGTTCCACCGCAAGCAGGCATTCGACTTTGGCGACGGTGGTGTCGGACGCATGGCCAACAACCTGACGCTCGGGTGCGATTGTCTCGGCGCCATCCACTATTTCGATTCCCTCCTGCCGGGGCCGGACGGGTCCCCCACCCCGGCCAGGTCGGTCGTCTGCCTACACGAGCAGGACAACGGCATCCTCTGGAAGCACACCAACTTTAGAACAGACAAGACCGTTGTCGTTCGCGCAAGAGAGCTGGTTGTGCAGTTCATCTGCACGCTGGCCAACTACGAGTACATCTTTGCCTACAAGCTCGACTTGGCCGGCGGCATCACGCTCGAAACGCGCGCGACTGGTGTTCCCAGTGTTGTCGGCATCGACGAGGGCAAGACGAGCCAGTACGGCAACATTGTGTCGCCCGGCGTTCTTGCGCAGAACCACCAGCACATCTTTGCGGCCCGCATCGACCCCGCCATTGACTCGTACCGCGATACCAGGGTCGTGGTCGAGGAGAGCCACGGCGTCAAGAAGAACGCCGAGACCAACCCCCATGGCAACTTGTACGAGATCAGGCGCCGCGTCGTCGACAGGGCAAGCTACGTAGATGCCGAGCCCCGCCTCAACCGCATCATCAGGTTCGAGAATCCAAACAGGAAGAACGCCATCTCGGGCAAGAATGTGGGCTACAAGATGGTGGCTCCTGCTTCGCAGATGATGCTCGCTGACGAGGACAGCATTCTCGCCGACCGCGCTCAATTTGCGCGGCACAATGCCTGGGTCACGGGGTACAGAGACGTCGAGTTCTGGGCCGCGGGCGAGTTCACGAACCAAAGCCGGGTGGAGGCTGGCGGCGTCGGTGACATGGTGCGACGAGGCGACTGGTTCACGGAGGAAGGCAGGCCGACGGAGGGTGTCAATGGCTCGTCAAATGACGCCAGTGGACATGCTGACCAGGGGACCAAGAGCTCTCCAGTCGTGTGGCCCGTATATGGCTTCACGCACAACCCCCGAGTGGAAGACTGGCCGGTCATGTACGTTTTCGAGCGCTTTTCCCCGTCTCTCTCGCCGATCCGGCGCCCCCCACCTCCTGTAGCGATTCTCCATGCACATTTCACATCGCAGCAAGACGCATACTAATATCTTTGATTCAAAGGCCCATGGAGATGTACCAGATTCACCTGCACCCCGCCGACTTTTTCGACGCCAACCCAGCGCTTGACGTCCCCTCGGGCAAGAACAAGGCGAGCGTCCTGGTGCCTTGTTGCGATTCCAACGGAACCAACGGGGAAACCCCGAGCGGCTCCGTCCAAAAAGACGCCGTCGGTCACGGACAAGGAGTGGACAAGGGCTTGGACGCCCGCGCAGCTGGCGCTCGCGTTGGGTAAGTCGGACAAAGGAGACGGACGATCTGACGGATACAATGGTTGTCTTCAAGGCGCCACTTGATGGGGGGGAAGTTGTATGGCCAGCGCGAGTCGGTATGCAGGGCATGTGTATCTTTTCATTTCATTGTACTCCGCCCCCAGCACAGTCAACCTAAGCAGTCTACAGAGTAAGGTGTCAAATATATACCGCCTCAATGACTTTATTTTGGAGCCACGGAGGGTTTTATTTTACCACCGGCCTCCAGGCGCACGTCATTTCTGCATTTTTACAAAGCGGGCATCATGGTAGGCCGTGTTAGTGCTCAAGTTTGAGCGAAAAGTCGACGTGCGGGACGCCCTGGTGGATGGAGCTTGTGGAAATGATGTCGACGTCTGTTGCGGCTTGTGGTTAGCATTTATTTTTTTACTTTTTATTCTGATTTTCTTCTTCTTCTTCTTCTTTTTCTTATCTTTTTTTCTCTTTTTTCTTTCTTTGTCTCTGTGTAAAAAAATATTAAATTTCAAAAAGAAAAAAAAAAAAAAAAAAAAAAAAACTAACACCATCACAAACATACCCGCCACATTCTCCGCCGTCCAACCCCCCCGACACCTCGAGCAAAAACGCCCTCCTCCCCGCCCACCTCTCCTTGAGACTCCTCGCCGCGACGCGCACACCCTCCCCCGTGAAATTATCCAGCATGAC
>AFQZ01000252.1:0-55655 GCA_000222935.2 Aciculosporium take MAFF-241224 | reverse complement strand
CCCCCGGTTCCCCCCCCCCCCCCCCGTTCCCCCCCTTTTTTTTTTTTTTTTTTTTTTTGTTTTGTGTGTGTGTGTGTGTGTGTGTTTTGTTTTCTTCTGCATCAAAGCACGAACCTCCCTGCCAGCCGGCAGTCTGAATGGCAATCGTCATGGGACTCTTCAGAGCCTTTGCCCCCCCCTTTACGAGCCCCTCCGCGTTGGCGGGACAGGTGAGGCCGAAGAAGAACGCCGCGCCCATGTACACAAAGATGATGCGCCAAAACACCTGCCGGATGGCTCGAGGAACGGCCACACCCGGGTTACGCGTCTCCGTGGCCGCGACGGCGACAGATTCCACGCCGGCGTAAAAGGTGGAGCAAAAGACAAAGACGGTGGCCACGCCCCGGAAGCCGTTGTTGTTGAAGGCCCCGGGGTCATGCCAGTAGCGAAATCCAAGGGGCTCTGTCTGGCCGACCAGGCCACCGGCGGCGTAGACGAGAGCGAACAGGAAGTAGGCCGCGAGGCCGAGCAGCTTGAAGAGGGCGAGCCAGAATTCGGCCTCGCCAAAGACCTCGACGCCGAGCATCTGGAAGGCCGTGAAGATGACCCAGAGGATGAGGAAGAAGCCCCAGAGGGGGACCCTCGGCGCCCAGTAGGTGAGGATGCTGCATATGACGTTGTACTCGTTTGCCAGGACGGTGGCCCAGATGATGAAGTAGTTCCAGCCGACGGCCACGGAGAAGGACTTGTCGACCATGCGCTCGGCGAGCGAGACAAAGGAGCCGCCCGCGGGGAAGAGGGTCGTTATCTCGCCGAGGGACTGCATGATGGAGAAGGCGATGATGCCTGTGGGGGGATGACACGGTAGCATTCTTAGCATCGACCCCACCGAGCATTGGCCTCGCCTTTTCCGACCTGCTCCGTGGAGCACGGGGATGGGTGAGGAGGACATACCGATGACGCCAAATCCAACAAGCAACGATGCCGGACCGCCGTTGCTCAACGCGCCGCCCGACCCGACGAGCAACCCCGGTCCGATGATGCCCGCCAGGGCCATCATGGACAAGTGTCTGTTCTTGAGCCCTCGCCTGACGCCCGAGTCCGGGTCCATGACGCTGCCGTCGCTCCCATGCTCTGCGCGGGATGCATGCCCGTCGAAGCGCGAATGGCTCGGCTCGCACGCGTAGTCGTCGACTGAACCGTCGCCGTCGCGCAGATGAGCATCGGCCGCGGCCTTGTTGTCCGCCGGCTTGTCAGAGGGCCGAAACATGGCGATCTGGCCCGGGGAGGGGGGTTGTTGTGGAGAAGAACAGACGGGATGGATTCTGGAAAGACAACCGACTCTGCCATGCAACTCCAGTCTACTTATGCTCCTTCAAACGGGGAAATGAGACAAGGAGAAAACCGGTCATCCCAAGGAGAATTTGATTCTGGCACCATGGTGCTGGTTAGCCTGGCGGGCCGACGACTGTATTTAATTGACGCATACATGTAACGGGGGCCGACGGAGCTGGTTCTGCGCACAAGCCTCGATTCGCCATATCACGTCATCGCGGGAAAAGGCGCCATGGATGGATGGCCGTTCGAGATTTGCTCCGGGAGGTTCTGGTCCAGGAGGGGTGCGCAATCTGACCAATGGTTGGACTGGAAGGCAGTTGGCTGTGCCAATAGTTGAATAAAAATGTCTTGTGTTTGTTAATGGCTTTGGGGGGAAAGGGCCCTGATGCTCGTGGCAATAATCAGCTTGAAACTCAATCGAGGTTGTCGTTGATTGAATAGAATTTTTTTTTTTTTTTTTTTTGGGTGGTGGCGGTGGTGGAGGTGGCGATTTGTCCGCTCTAGGCCTAGCTCCACGCGTTCGTCGGCATCATCACTTCGCCTCCTCCTCCTCCTCCTCCTCCAGCCACCCAAGAGACGGATTCGAGCATCTCGCAACACCTTCGTTTCTCGCGTCATCTACACAAACTTCCTCTTCTCTGAGCCGCCACCGCGGAAATCCTGTTTCTGGCTGCATTTCTAGTTGGGAATGTGCATGCCATCCTATTCTTTTCGATATTGTACTTGCCATGCTTGCATGTGCATCTGGGTGCCCGATAACGAAGCCGTTGTCCCTGCAGAGCTGCCACATACAGACGTACGCCTCGACAGCATCTCGTGCTCGGTCGATTCCCAGACCGGGGCACCGGCATAGACGAGTCCTGCAAACCGCCCAAGGCGGGAGCTCGCCGCAGGCGGCCCCCGGCAGGGCCCCCGGAGGGACATGATGCCTTTAGGCGCCGTGTTGGTAGGAATCGGTCGTCGTTCGGGTCATGGCATGGCGCTCGTCTAAATTGGCGAGTAACCATCTGAGCTGTTCCTGTTCTTTCAAGTCATGGCGTTTGCTAAAAGTCGTTGGCCACCTGCAGAGATTGGGGTCTTCTGGACGGCGGCACAGACAGTACGGGTGACTGTTTGGTGACGAGCGTGGCATAGATAAACAAAGGACGTCCAATATTACTCTTCACATGAGCGAATAAATTGTATCCAACCTTGAAACACAGATGGGGTGGATGATGAATACCCTCTACATGCACGTTTGCAATGCAGCCCTGGAAGAATTGTTGAATATGTCGACTGAGCAAGGGGAGGTGTTGCTGGCGGCAATTCGTCCAATGACGAGCGGGAACAACGGGTATATTTCATTATCGGCCCCCTTTGACACCTTTCCATGGCCGTTCCCTACATGGTGCGTACTACTTTACCATGGCGAATCTGCATGGGCCTCGTCTCTTCGTCCACATTGGCATCAACTGGTTGGTGCCTCAAAACTTTGGGGGCACTAGTCCCTCGGCCATGCCAATTGCTCCTTGCATATCGGTCTTGTTGAAGAGGAACAATCCTTGGATGGCGGCCGTGCTGGTGTGTCTGTTTGAGGGGGACCCGTCTCGATACGTTCCGAAAAGCCCCAGATCTTCCAGTCGACGTAGGAATTGCTCTCTGCCCGTGCCTTTGGCGTCTTGGTCGCCATAGAAGCGGCCCCACATCTGTCCGGCCTGATGCTTTGTTGCCTCTCCTATCCTGACCATCATGTCAACACGGCCGGGTCGGATCAAGGCTGCATCTAGTCGGTCGACATGATTTGTCGTGAGAAAGGCTATGCGTTCTTCGCCCGCGGCAACACCGTCCAGCGCATTCAAGAGCCCGGAGAAGGTGACATTGGCACCGCTGTATCCATCAGCATCGCGTTGGCGGCGGTTCACGAATGCGGCATCCGCATCTTCCAGGAGAAGGAGACATCGTTTTGGCAACCTTGTCAGGAGGTGGGCCAGCTTATCATCGGTCATGCCCATCTCGCTGAGGTTGATCATGGCGACGCCAAAATCAAGCTCTCCTGCCAGTGCTTGTATGAAGGAAGTCTTGCCGCCGCCAGGGGGCCCGAACAGGAGATATCCACGCCGATAGGGAATTCCTCTATCGACGTACCATTGCTGGCGGGAAAGAAAATCGTGGACATCTGCGACGATGCGCTCTTTCACGCCGTGGTCCAGTACTACAGAGCCAAGGGGACGTTTCTTCCTGGCATCACCCAGAGGCGCCCACTCCATGCCCCTGGCAGAGAATACGACCGTCTTGCCCTCGTTGGCCTTGGCAGCCAGCTTGTGTGCTTCGGCGAAGATGGCCTCAAACGCATGCCGGTGTGCCCATAGCGTGGTGAGCTGTACGATTTCGTGCGGCTCGCCCGTGTTCATGTTGGCCGTGCTGTGTTTCTCTCTGCTGACGGAGATGTAAGCACTGCCGAATCTGACAACATGTCGCCCGTAACCTGGCTGGAGAAGAAAACTGGCATTGACCGGTCCACCGCCGCCATGGCCCCTGGTGTTTGTCGTCGTGGTCGTGACGGACAAGTTGTGGATCCGGGTGATGCGTGACCCGAGGAAGCCAGCCTGCTCTCGAGGTTGGGAGAGCCATGCCAGAATCCACGGATAGGCAGCATCTTGTTTGCTAATTTCCACCCTGACCAGCAGGCGACGCCGAAGGGCGCCGGCGGCGACAACGGCCCCTTTGCGCGCAAACGCAGCAGCCGCGCCCAAGGAAGCAAGGCCGATGCCACCGGCAAAGAGTGGATTGTCGAAAAGAGCATCGAGGCTGAGCAATGAGTTGTGAGTCTGCGATGACTGCATTCCGGAAACTGGTCGTCAGTCAGCATCAAAGGACAGCGGCCCGCGGCCCCGAGAAGACAAAGCCGAGAAGGTCTTTTGCCCGAAGACGGTCCAATGACTAAGCCAGGGACGTCAAGTTTCCATCCATCCAATGCGCACGGTGCAGGTACCTTGGTACCTGGGAGATTAGCAGTAGCTACTTCCTAACCCCGCATCATCTTCTTTTCCGCCGGATTCTCGTCCCCAAGCCTTTTTTTTTTCTCTTCCTCCTCTCCGCCACTCGTTCCTCCAAGTGCTCGACTCTTCTGCCAACGTCTTCGTTGTCCAACGTTCCCGTCAGCCAACCAGCTACTCCTTGAATCCCATGACCTACAGCAGGCATTCGCGGTACCCAGAGTACGTGTTGAGCCCCTCTTCTGCATGCCCCCCACCATCGACAAGACATTGGATCCGAGGCAGCCTCCTCAGCTCAACCACGCCGACCAACAAATAATGCATCCCGTCACTTGGCTGTCAGGTGATGTTGCAGAGCAGGCACGGTCGGTTGGAATCCCAAAGGATCATCTGCCCAATGCTCATCGGCGCGACCGTCCCGGCCGTCACCGATGTGAGATCCCGTCTCTGTTCTCGAGAGCCTGAGAGGGCTGGTCCCGACTCTTGCCGTGTCGACGCGAAACACGGGTCACGACGCACGAGAGCCCCCTGATTGTCTGGAAACCCCGCGCTGGCGGCTCCGACCGCCATCACGGTGCCTTTACCCCTCCAAATCCTGGTGCTGCCGGTGTCTTGGACCCAGCTTGGAGATTTTCACCCCGTTTCGATTGCCTTGTCGAGGTTGCCGTTGGCTTTTTTCTCATGTTGCCAACTGACCAGTTGCTTTCGTCTTAGAACCTGAAGCTCCCGATTCGTCAAGCTCGTCGTCACCCGTACGCTACACATCTTGTCAACATGGGTCTCTGCGATGTTTTGAGCCGAAAGTCTGGTGTCATCGTTGGTGATGATGTCCTCAGACTGTTCCAGTACGCTCGTGAGAAGCAGTTTGCTGTTCCTGCCATTGTACGTTCCGCGCGCCCAATCCTCAGTTGCTTTCTCGGACGCAACCATGTCACATAGGCAGTCCGGTCGATTGATATGGCGGCCTGCATCTTGTATTGATTGGAACATGCGCAGAACGTTACTTCGTCCTCCACCGTCGTGGCCTCTCTCGAGGCCGCTCGCGATGCCAAGTCTCCCATCATCCTACAGATGTCGCAGGGTGGTGCTGCTTACTTTGCCGGAAAGGTAAATTTGATTCGCAACCGTTGTCTTCTCCGACGCTGAACTTGGAAGCTCACCCTTGCCGTGCTAGGGCGTAAGCAACACTGATCAAGCAGCCTCCATCGCCGGTGCCGTGGCCGGTGCTACGTACATTCGCTCCATCGCCCCCAGTTATGGAATTCCCGTCATCCTGCACACCGATCACTGTGCGAAGAAGCTCCTGCCATGGCTTGATGGCATGCTCGATGCCGACGAGGCCTACTTCAAGACCCACGGCGAGCCCCTCTTCAGCTCTCACATGATTGATCTTTCTGAAGAGCCTGTTGACTGGAACGTGGAGACGACCGCCAAGTATCTGAAGCGCGCCGCTCCCATGAAGCAGTGGCTAGAAATGGAGATTGGCATCACTGGCGGCGAGGAGGACGGCGTCAACAATGAGGACGTCGACAACGCCTCCCTCTACACACAGCCCGAGGATATTCTCAACATCTACAACACCTTGTCTCCCATTTCCCCGTACTTCTCCATCGCCGCCGGCTTCGGCAATGTCCACGGTGTCTACAAGCCCGGCAACGTCAAGCTGCACCCTGAGCTCCTCGGAAAGCACCAGGCTCATGTCAAGGCCGCCGTCAAGTCCAAGGAGGACAAGCCCGTCTACTTCGTCTTCCACGGTGGCTCTGGCTCCATCAAGCAAGAGTACCACGACGCCATAAGCCACGGTGTCGTCAAGGTTAACATGGACACCGATATGCAGTTCGCCTACATGGCTGGCATCCGTGACTACATGCTGAATAAGAAAGGTTACCTAATGACTGCAGTCGGTAACCCCGATGGCGAGGATAAGCCCAACAAGAAGTTTTTCGACGTAAGTAAAACCTTGCCCCTCCTGTTTCCCTCTTCCCGTCCTTGCTTTCCCTTTGGGAAGGGGAAAAAAAAAAAAAAAAAAAAAAAACCGGAACTGCCGATGCAAAGTTCGCTTGTACTAATCATTCAAATTCAGCCCCGTGTCTGGGTTCGCGAGGGTGAGAAGACCATGTCTGCCCGTGTCTCTGAAGCTCTGAAGGACTTCAACTGTGCTGGGCAGTTGTAGATTTCTACTTGTATGGTGTTTCATCCTCTTGGGATTGAAGGAGTTTGCAGTGGTCACTATAAAAGCATGCAGGTGGGGGGGGAGAGATGATTACAGGGTTGAACAGACAAAATGCGAGTCCTACATTGGAAAACTGACATGTAACTTCCAACTGCAAACCCTTCGGGAACGAAATCACTGCTCTGCAAAAAAATCGCTTCATCGTCGACTTGACCGCCTCCAGGGTGTCATTGGCATTAGAACAAGCTGCTATACGGTTGTCTGTGTGTTTGTCCTTGGCTGTAAACACCAGTCACAATGCCAAGTAGGCCAAATTACTGTATACCCAACCAAGTCGAGTCAATATGATTTGTTACCGAATTAGGACTAATTGATCAAGCTATATGAAGGTGAGGGAGCCCAATAGAACAGTTAATGTCCCAGCACTTCCTTCTCAATATCCCGCAGCTGCTCGCTTGTGAGAGTTTCGGCCGCTGCCTTTGCCGCTTTAGCAGCATCATACCTCCACAAGCCGCCCGTCCTGTCCTGGTCACCGTTGAGGGGAGCCCCCGCCACCTGTGCCAACGCCTTCAGGGTCTCGTCTTCTCCTGCCAGTGCTGAGAAATATCGTCGCTCCCAGCTGCGGTTCTCGGACTTCTCCTTGTGGCGCAAATTGCGCTGTGCTTGCTCAATCTTGCTCTTTTCCGCCGACACAACGTCCATGTCACCCGCTTGAATGGCCAGGGCAACCTTGGCCCACGCTCGACGAGACTCGAGAGGGAATTGGTCCTCGATTGGCGCGATCTTGAGCTCCGATTGGGGGGTTCCAGCGGCATCGTACGTGGCAACCAGGGTGGCGGGCGAATTCTGCTTGGGCGGACCTTTGTAGATTTCGAGTTCCTTTGTCCACTGCCCCGCCACGTTGTACAGCACGTCCCCATCGTTGCCCGTGGGGTAGAGCGTGGCCAGAAGGCTGTTTTTCTTGCCCGACAGCCAGCCCTTGCCGCTGTAGTCTATCCTGGCAGTGTAGCCGGCGGAGCTGCAGATGTAACTCGAGCCGTCGAGCTCGACAAAGGGGGCGCCGAAGAGCAGGCCCTCGATGTGTAGCGACGGGAGGGTGATGAGATGGCGCTCCTGCCGTACGTCGTCGGGTGGCCCGACGGGGATGGTGAGCACAGCGTGGCCAATCTGCTTGACGTTGATGGTGCTTTTGAAGGTCGCCTTCTGGGCATTGTATCCCTGCAGTTGGACGCCGGATCTCTTGTTTTGGACGCAGTAGGCGGTGGCGGGAGGGTGATGGCTGACCTGCTCGGAAACGAGCGTCGTCTCGCCGGCCTCGTCGGTCCAGGAACCCAGGAAGAGCTCGCCGAGGAAGGGGTTCAGCGGCTTCTTCTCGTTTCCAAACCGCTCGCTCCGGCTGGCATACTGGTGTCTGAGGGTGGAGAGGAACCACTTCAGCACCAGCATGGCCCGCCGGGCGGGCTCGGGCTCGGCGGCGGGCGCGACGAGGAGGGGGGGGTGCGCCGCCCAGTACGAGGAGAATTCGGTGAGAGACTGCGACGACAGGATGAAGGGCGGGGCGGTCAGGGACGAGAGGTCGCCGCTGAACGAGGCGATGGACTGGGTGTTGCGTGATGCCTTTGTTAGTCGGCGACTTGCGTAAAACGACGCGAGGCGAGTTGGCTTGGGGAGCGTCGCGGGTTGCCATGTATGCGCATACCTTGAGGAAAGCGGACCAGCTTCCGCCGCATGCATGGGAGGCAGACGACGACGACGACGACGACGACGACGGCATGATGCTTTGGTTTGGGCCGCTCTGGAACTTGTCGAGATGTGTCGACGCGGGACACGTGTGCGGTTTTTACCTCGGGAACGAGGCGCGGTCGTGGAGCAGCCTGGTCGAGCTCTGCGGTCTCGATCGCGGCCTTGGCAACAGACGAGAGGGAAAAGAAGGGACGAGAGAGCAGCGAGCTGGGTTCCTATCGCGAGGGGGCTGCCGCCGTCGATGACGTCGCTTGTTGACAAGTCGAGAGCGCGGGCGGGCGACCGAGGCGCTGTCCTGTCCGTGTCTAGTCCGGGGGCACAATATTCAGCAGCAGTGAGTGACTCTTGAACGAACTGCGCTGAAACTAAAAGGTTGTGATTGATGCACCTTTTGATTTCTGACTCGAATCAAGCGTTTTCTGTCATGATTGATTTACGCTAGCTGGTAGTTTATACTAGCTTATTATACTACATTATATAAAAGCTAGCAGGAGCCTTACTAGTATAATAAGAATTCATAAGGATTAAATTATATAATGTCTTGAAATAATACGTAGTAGTAATAAGGTTAATAAGTATAAAAAGAAAAAAAAAACTAATAAGAAAAGAAAAAAAACTTTTTATATAATAGTAGCCCCCTCCCCTTTCTTCCACCTTTAAAATTAAGCTCTTTTAAGCTGGCTTAAGAAAATAAATTTATAAGACATAAGGCCTTAATAATATCCCTTTACTATACATATAAGTAGAATATAAAGCTATAATAAGTAATAAAATTCATAAAATTAAAAAAATTAAAAAAATCTAAAACATCTAATCTAAATAAAGGTTAGAAATACTAGTTAATACTTAAATAATTTACTAATATTTATAACAAAATGTAAAATTGCTATTATAATAACTATAAAGTTTTATATTTATATTAAGTAAGATAAATAAATTTATATATACAATTTACATTTAATAACTTATTATATTTTTTTTACTTAAAAATATTATAACATAACTTTTTAAGAACATTTATTATATTCATAGTTTTAACTTGTTTTAATTTATTAAGCAAAGCTGTTATACTATTCTAGTGAAAACTTTTTAAAGTAACGTTAAGAACCAATCTTGTTAAGACCCTTTAGTGATCCTAGACTCAAGGCCAGCCCTTGAGACCGACTACGAATTCTTACAAATCCAGTTATGGGGCCATCTTCGCCTTCTTTCTCAATGCTGAGGTTGGCCAATGCATCTTCACCTACACATGAGTTAGCATTCACCGATAAGGTAACCATGGACTGGAATCTTGAGAGCGGATCTCCTTACCAAAGACGCTCCGAGCGTAAAGATTGGCGCTTAAAAATTGACAATCTCCCTTAAGGCTAGCCTCGGGCGTCAAACAGTTCATATTCGTGCAGGTCATCAATTGTTCTAGGAAGTCTCGCAGCGACTTGGCTTTCGAGTTAATGTTGACCTTGTTCTCCCATTCGAATTCAGTCCACATCGTGCGAAATTGAGTCTCTGTGCAAGATGCAGGTTGGATGTAGTCCATGATGTCTACATGCAAATCGTTCAAGATGACCACGTTTGTGTCGGTTGAGTGAGCACCATCGTATACCACATTCCCAAAAATGACGCCGGTATCGGTAGATGACACCTTGATTGTGCATTGAACATTGTGAAAGTCATGAGGCCCCAGATTCTGCGTTGTTGGTCGTTCCACAACTTTCAAATCACCCAAGGTAGCAAATTCCACTGACAAATTTTGTAGCGTCTCCGTAGTCTGATTAACCAAGAGAACGTCGAGGACAATGTCGAACTGGTGCACCTTGACGTAGGCCTCGGCGTAGACAGGATCCGAGAAACCTGTGAGTTGTACAACACGACTCAACTTCGACGATAAGTCTTCCATTGTAGCCTCGCCGCCGGTGGCTCGTTGCAGATCCATTTCCATGCCATCGACACCATCGCTGTTGTTCCGTTTTGACAATTGGCGTATCTGGACAACGTCATCGACCTGGACAGCAGATTTCGCTCTTTCGTAGGCCTCCCGAGCCTCTCGCTTCTTCTCTTCGACCTGAACCATGGCACGGAAAGCCTTTCTTGTGTCTTCCAGCCAGACTGTTTCGAGCTCCTTCTTCGATGCAAATTCTGCGAGAGATCGCACACAAGACATTATGCGATCTACGGAATCTTCGTCAATGGGTGCCTTGACGAATTGTGACTGTCCAACACGAAGAATGGAAATCATGATCAGCATTGCCTCCGCTCTCAAGGCATTCGTGCGGGCTTGATCGGTGGAGATCTCAGAATGGCGTATAACCAGCTTGACCAAAGTGGAGGATAGAACTGTAGCAAGATAATAATCCCCATCCAGAATAAGCTGGCGCAAAGGAGGCTTCCGTGCGGTCTTTACGGCTTCGAGCTTGGCGGCAGCCGACGACTGGCTGGTCAAGGCTGTTTCCGTGGCGTATGTGCCGTCAGCGAGGACTTTCCGAGAGCCACTCGGAGCTGCTGGCCTTGCGTTGCCATTCGCATGCTCTTCGGTTTCCATATCTCCGTCTTGTTCTTCCAAGAGTCGTTGTTCCGAAGCCAGAATTGGCATTTCCCCTATGCTTGCTCTTATCCGTTTCCAGGCATCACGGATATCCTTCTCCTCAAGTGAGTACTCGCCGATGATCCATGTGATACCCCTGTAGACTTTTCCGGCGCGAACTTCGCCAAGTGTGGAGACAAGGCGCTCGACGATCGTCTTTCGCAGCTTTGGAAATTTTTCTACCACCTCCTTGATGAAATTGATAACGTCAACAGCCGAGGCATTGTTAAAGTCCGCAATGAAGTCCATGAGCAGGTCCACTACGCTAGCGGCTACTTCTGAGAATTTGATGGCGCATTGGTGAATTGAGTGTATGAGAAGAGACCGATATTCTGCGTTCTTTTCATAGTCCTGATCAACTGTCTTGGATAGCTCTTTCTTCAATAGGAGCACAACCTCTTCCACATTCTTGCTTGAGACCATGTCCAAGGCGATGTCGAGCGCCTTTCTGCGAACATCAATGTCTGTGCTCGACAGAACTCGCAATACTTCCATGACTAAATCGTCTAGGACACCTTCATTGTGCTTGCGCAATTGAGCAACGCGATCTAGCACAATAATTCTGACGTTGTTGTCGGCTTCCTTGATACTGAGTTCTATAAATTTAGTTGCCGCAGCCCTGACGGCTACCGGGTTACTCGTCAGCGCGGTCAATGACGATGCAGCTTCATAGACGACTGTCGAGGCACCGGCGTCCAGCAAATCGAATATAAGTCTCAGATACCGAGCCTGTATTCTTGTCAGAATTAGATGACTTCGCACATGATGGGAGTGCCGCGCACCTTGTTTTGAGTGTTCTGGGTTGCATCCTTTCGGATGAATTCTAGCTCCACCAGTTGTAGAAGCTCCTCGGCGTTTGGTATGCCGTCAAATACAGAGCTGAGGTATAATAGAGCAGCGTCATGGTCGATGCTTGCCAGCGCCGCAAATGCATTCCTTTTGCATGTTGCGTCAGTCTCGCTTTCGATGAAGGTGGAGAGAAGCTCCGACGCGTCCGGGATAAGGGACGGAAAATGTGCATAGATAGACGAGATAGCAAAGACGGCATTCTTGCGGACATATGCGTGACGGTGTTCGAGACAGGACCGCGCCGAGGACAAGAGAGGCTCGATGAGTTCTGGTTCTCGCAGCTTGCATAGGAAGCGTAGTGTGTTTCCGCGAATGTATTCATTGGGATGTTGAAGGTCATTTCGAATGCCATTGCTACAGCAAATATTAGTCATTGATTACCACCAGCGGGTGAGGACTGATGGCAGAGCGTACCAAACCAGAATCATTTCCTGCTTCAATTTCCCACTTCCATCAAGCTTTGGACAGATCTCGTAATAAAAGTATAGCAGTTTCTTGAGTGGCTTGTGCTTCGATGGCATGACGAATCGAATGATGTGCATGAGCAATGTCGGCATGGAGTCTCCGTTAAGCATGATGGTCAAAATGCGTTTCATTGTCTCAACCTTGGTCTCATCGGTTCCTTTCTCGAGTTCCATGCGCAGGTCGGTCACCCGCGGCACATCGGCCGCATTGTCCTGATGAACCAGGCTGTAAGCATTTTCAAGAAACCCAGACATTTTATGTCCTTGAGACGGTAGAATTCGACGGCTTGATGGTAGAATTGAGGAAAAGCCCAGACGTGGTGGCCGCTCTCGATAAGGATATTAAAGAGGTCTGGGAGAACTTGGATTGGGTTTCTTGAGAAAAGTGATTGACAAGGACAAATTCGAATAAAGACAATCCAATAGCTGTGGAATGCCCATCGGTGAAAGCTCCTATATCAAGTCAAAGGCTGTGTGTGCCAACAAATACCGTGAATTGCCTGATCCAGCTCTCCTTGAAAAGATCAGTCTTCAGGATATAACTTGGTTCTAAGCATCTTGTTCAATGTCAACAGGTGGCACTTGAGCTGGTCCAATATTAACGTCACGTGCAAGCTGGAACCCCACGTTTGAGTTGGTCAGAAAATTGATTATGTAAGCAATGAATTTGTTGTAGGCCGGAAAAGACAGTGACAACAACATCTATGTACCTGTGCCAAGCTGATCAACGTCAAAAACACCCATGGCTGCAAGAGCTAAGGCCGAGATGTCTACTGCAAACGAACCATTCTACCTCCGATACTAGTCAGTCATAGAGTCATAGCGGCTCTGGGGACATCTTGAACTAATACAACTTCATTTCAGTTCAGGTCATATGGGCCGGTTTGGCCATGAATTCCTTGGTAAGCTGCCACACATGGCGGTGGTGACTTGGAGAAAACTCGAAGGCTCACAAGGCTACAGAATTCGACTTTAGGGTTGTGGGCGACGGTCGGAGCGCGGTTGCCAGATATGCAAATAATTCGAACTACAGAAACGACAGCCTAATCCGAAAAGAAAGTATGCGCCAATCTATGGCTGGCAGTATACAAGATACCTTGATTACAGTCAAGTTGCTAACTATATACCAGTGTGTGTGAGCTCAGCAATTGTGGAAGAGATCAAACGCATTATCAAAGCAAGCGAGATTATCAGGTAAGGGGCACTTTGTGCAGTGACATTCCGTTGCTTCAAGCTCGGATATTAAGCAATTCTTTAGGGAAGATGACTCGAAGTGGCCACAGAAGAACAAAGATGGCCGACAAGAACTTGAGATCAGACTTGGAGGCGATCACATTTCATTTGAGGTTTGTAACATATATCTAGAAATCTTCTTCCTGTATGCTAATCGATTCGCGCAGACTGCAAAGATCGGATCATTAGTCGATGTTACTGAGTCTGCTAATCCTGAAGGCTTGCGGGTGTTCTATTACCTTGTACAGGACCTTAAGGCACTTGTGTTTAGTTTAATTGCCTTGCACTTTAAGATAAAACCAATCTAAAAGCAGTTTGGCTATAATAAACTAGTAATAATATTAAGTTTTAAATTAAAAAAGAAAATTAAATTTTCTTACAATGAATTTTTTAAAAATATTAATTTTTAGTTATATTTTTTTTAGTTATAATTATTATTAAAATCTGTAATAGATTTAAACTAGAAGCTGGGATCTATACAGATAGAAGGGCAGCTACATTATTTAATCTATACAGAAGCAGTACGGGCCCTAGTAATATATATAACTATAAAGTTATTATCTTTAAGCTTAGTTAGGCTATTTTTTTTTCTTTTTAAGAATAGTAATATTATTTTTATTACTAGTCTATAGTAGTACTATTAAGCTAGACTATAATATTTATTATTTTTTTTAATAAATATAAAATAATATAGTATAAAAAATTATATATTGTTATGTTATGGTCTTGCTAGAATGCTACTGCAGAGCTAGTGACTTAAATAAGAATAATATTTATAAGGAAAGAAAAAAGAAAAAGGTCTGCCTAATTCTTATAACCCTATATATATACTTTTATATCCGCCTTATATTTACTTAGGGCCTAAATTACTTATATATAGCTTATATAAGGTAACTGTTCTTCTGCTTATATAAATCCAAGCTTCTAACTATATAAATCTAAGCTTTTAGCTTAAATCCATTATATAGCCCCCTTTTAGTATCCTATTGTTCTTATAAAGGTCTTCTTTCTTTAAATAAACTTAATTAAACGCATTCTTACTATTGTTTACTAAATCACCCTATATATGCTCTTACTGTTATTTACTAGATTACTGTTATGGTCTTGCTAGAATGCTACTGCAAAGCTAGTGACTTAAATAAGAATATTATTTATAAAGAAAAAGAAAAGAAAAAGATCTATCTAATTCTAATAACCCTTCCTTTATAGTTATATATATAACTAGGGCCTAAGCCGCTTATATATTACTTATATAAAGCCCTTTGCTTTCTAGCTATATAAATCTAAGCTTTAAGCTTAAATCCATTATATAGCCCCCTTCTTGCCCTTAAGACGCCTCCTCTTAGGCCTGTTATTACTATATATATTACCCTATTATACCTTATACTGCTCTAGTACTATTATATTTAAAAAACTTTTTAAGGGTTTTTATATTAGCTAAATATAACCTGCCTATTTAACTAATACATCCTATTAATTACCTTATCCTTAGGTATTTCTTACTATTACTATTTCCTTAACCTTATATTCTACTAAATCTGGATTATTTTTATAAAGCAGGAGTATTAGGCCTAGTCTAGAATTAGCTAGCTATTATAATTGTTGGAATCGCTCGTCTTGAGGATGGAAGGGATACACGATAGTAACCGGGAATTATGGGTCATACGCACAGAACGAATGCTTAAGGCGGGTTACAGGGGCGTATAAGGCGACGCCAGTAACACTCTTAGAGACAGAAGCAGCAGTACTGCCAGTGGATCTGTACCTTAATTACTGTGATGGATTCAAGCTTAAGGCTCGGATCTTTACAGTCAGAAGAATAACCACATTATAAAAGCCAGACTTTATAAGCTATACAAGTAATACGAGTTAGGCATGCATACTAATATACTTTAAGTCGGCCTCTTAACTTAAGCTTTATACTAGCTAATTAGACCTTATATATATCTAGGTCTATCTTACTCTAGCCTTTTTACTTAGGCTATATAATAGTAAATAGGATAAGCTATAAAAGCAGGAGTTTTAAAAGGATTATAAATCTTTTCTTTTTCTTCTCCCTTAAGAAGATTATTCTTATTTATAGTTACTAATACTATAGTTGCATATTAGCTAGACTATAACATATAATTTTCTTCTTTTTGTTTTTATTTTAAAAACCTTTATAGGTTTTATAGAGAGGTAACATTTAATATAAATAAAACACAACAGGGCATAATATAGCCTAATATAGCAGGCAATTTAGCAGGGATAGATGCCATATAGGAATTAATAAGGCTTTAATATATTATAGTTATATACAAGTAAATAAACTAGGATACTGCTAACTAAGTTATAATACTATTTAAGCAGCTTAGGATTGTAACCACTTTAGCCACACCCTTTACCTAGGGTATAGGCACCTTAGGCGCAGGCGGATAATATAAAGATCCTCTAATAGAGAAAAAACCTAAGAGAAAGCCCCTTAATATAAGTAACCTATATAACAGGAATTAAATTAAATACCAGATATAGCACAACCTCTTAGCTTATAAACTATAAGCTAATAGTAACTTTATTAGAAGCGCTTAGGATAAATAGTGTTTTATATACTAATATCTGTTAGCTAAGGTCAGGGCCTAGGTTGCTCTTTTCTTTAAGGCTAGAGAAACCCTTAGTTACTTCTTAGATAATTTTTTAGGATATCTTAACTTCTTATTTATAAACCCTTATTAATAGGAATGTATTATTACTAAACTTAACTAAGTAAAATAACACTTAAGCAAAAAATTTAATAATTTTTTTATCTGTTTTAAATAAAAATTAGTTCTTACTAAAAGATATAAATAAGCGGATTCTATTAAATTATTAAAACTATATATAGCCTTAAATAAAAAGATATATAATTTCTATGTAAAGCGGGATATCCCCTATACTAATTATAAACAGGCAGTAGTAAGACTTTAGGGTATTGCCCTTAATATTAAGTCTTATAACCTAGAATAATAATTAAAAACTAAATATAAAGGGCAAACTAGATTCCCTTTAGGCATATCTTATAAAAAGAATAGGAATATACAGATAATAGAAGTAAATATTATGTCTTTTATAGGGCACTAAAACATAGGCAAAACCTGTGCTAAGTAGGTATTAGTAGAAATAATACAGGCCTGTAGAGATAATAACTAATGTTTACGTTATAGTACTACTAGCTACCGGGCAAAGGCTTACTGCCTCCTTCCAGCATATTGTCCAGATTTTAATATTTATGTTATAAAAATAATAAGCCCTTAAGTAGAATCTAAAGTAAAAGAGGATTTAGAAAAAGATAGCCCCTAAGCTTAAGGCTTAGTAAGGGGGTAGAAAAAGGCAGAAAGCTATCTTACTAAATACTACCTATAGGTAAAGGCATATATAAACAGATAGAGAAAAATATAAACTTAATTCCCTTTTTAATACTAGTTCTGTTTAATAAGGAAGCCTTTACTAATATATAAGTAAATAATAGTTATAATAGTTATGCTACTATAAGCGAATCCTTTGCATAATATATGGGATTTCCTATAATTAATTTAGCCTAACTATAACAAATACAAACAGCCGTGTCTATTAAGAAACAGGGCTAAGAGGGTTTTTATTAGGGTCCTATAAAGATATTAAGGTTTACCTGATTTATAGCTAATATAAATGGATAGAGTTTCCTAGTTTCTGTATATATAATACTAGGACTTACCTGTTTATATATCTTAGGGACCCCTTAGTTAAAATAATATAATATTAAAATTCACGCTATATAAGAATCTCTTATAGTCCGCTTTTTAAGAAATCTTTAGGTTTAGGCAACAACTATAAGGAAAACTAATAATTTAATAATAGAAATATTAGGCTCTGTTTATAAGGGAATAGTATAATAAGCAGTAGTAAAGAAACAAATAAATATATAGTTCTTAGCTACTAGCTTACAGGATATAACCTTTATACTAATAGTTACACCCATAGCAGACCCTACTTAGGCCTTAATAAACTGCTTACCTAAGGAGCTCTAGGATTTCCTAGCCTTATTTAATAAAGAAAAGGTAAATACGTTACTACTATACTAAGAGACCGTAAACCATTATATTTAGCTATAGAAAAACCCTAATAGGACAGAGCTAGAGCTCCCTTAGGCCCCCTTGTATAATATGCCTTAGGAATAGCTTTTAGAAATTCAGAAATAAATCGTAGACCTTTAGAATAAAGGTTAGATCTAGGCAAGCTCTTCCTTAGCTAAGGCTCTAGTCCTGCTAGTTAAGAAAGCTAGGGGGGGTTAGTGGTTCTATATTAATTATTAAGCACTAAATAAAGTTATAGTTTAGGATAAATATTCTCTCCCCTTAATTAAGGAGATACTTTACTCCCTAGCTAGGGTAAGGTATTTTACTAAACTTAATGTTTATATAGCTTTTTATAAACTATAGGTTATATAAGGGGATAAAGGCCTAACTGCGTTTTAGACTAGGTTTGGATTATTTAAGTGGCTGGTTTGCTTATTTGGTTTAGCCAGGGCGCCTGCTACTTTTTAGTATTATATTAATAATACGTTAGGGGATACATTAGGAGATTATATAATGGCTTACCTGGATGATATCCTTATTTATTCTAGAGGTTTAAAGAAGGATTATATATAAAAAGTATAAGAAGTTCTATGTTATTTAAAATAAGCCAGGCTATATTTAGATATTAATAAATATATGTTTATGGTCTAGAAAGTAAAATACTTAGGATTTATTATAAAAGCAGGAAAAGCTATCTATCCTGACCTAAAGAAGATTATAGCTATTTAGGACTGGGAATCACCCTAATTAGTATATAGAGTAAGGAGTTTTTTAGGTTTTGCAAACTTTTATTAGGAATTTATTAATAATTTCTCGGACCTGGCAGGGCCCCTTACCAACCTTACTAAGAAGGCAGCTAGGTTTTATTAGACTCCTGAACGTAAGAAGGCATTCCAGGCGCTTAAGACAGCTTTTATATCATCCCTAATTCTTATGCAATAGGACCCTAACCTAGAGACGCAAGTAAAAGCCAACTCTTTTAATAAGGCAATAGGCAGATGCCTTTTATAATGCGATTTAAAGGGTATATGGCGGCCTATTACATATTACTTAGTATAACTTATAGTAGCGCAACGGAACTATATAATTTATAACAAGGAGCTTTATAGTATTATTTCTTGTCTTAAGGCATGGTCGGCAGAACTGCAAAGTATGGCCTAACTGTTTATAATTCTTACTAACCATAAAAATTTAAAATATTTTACAGCCCCTTAAGAGATGTTAAAAAGGCAGGCAAGATGGGCTAAAACATTATCTTTTTTTAATTTTTACTTTTAATATTATCTAGGTATATAGGCAGGTAGGCTAAATACTCTCTTTTAATAGAAGCAAGATTAAGGTTAGGGGAGCTGTCTTATAAGGTGTATTATACGTCCGTTCTAAAGTCTAGATATAAGCAATATATCCCTAGTAAGAGTGTGAATAACAGCTAAGCTAGAGGAGGATGGCGACTAGAATAATAACAATCTGGATAAAATAATTATATAGGATGTTGTTAGTATAGACTTAGCAGGGCTGTTACTATAAGGTTCTAACCTTTTTTAGAATAAATACCTTTAGAATTTATAGAATTAGGGAGTTACTATAGATGGCTTATATAGCATAAAATTAAGAGTAGTTCGGACAGTAGAGCAGAAATTTCCTGCCTTTATAGGGACTAAATCTTAAATAGCAGATTATATATTAAACGCCTAAGGAGCGCTATAATTCTAGGGGCGGCTCTGGATTCCCTAATATAAGCCTCTTACTACATTGCTTATACAACAGGTTTATAACTTGCCTATATTAGGTTACTTAGGGAGGAATACTACTTTCTAGGTATTATAAAGAGACTATTACTAGGATAGGATATTAAAAGACATGGCATAGTTTATACGGAATTGCTACTGTTATAATAGGAGGAAGAGTTAATAGCTTTAACAGGGGCTTTTAAAACCCATACTAGTAGCAGACCGTTACTAGTTATAGATATTAGTGGATTTTATGACTAATCTTCCCGTATATAACAAGGAGTTACTATACTACCTAATAGTTATTACGGATTACCTCTCTAAGTACATATAGTTAGAGGTAATAATAAGTATAGTAGCTAAGGTGTGTACAGAACGCTTTAAACACTACTAGTGGCGATTCCATGGTTTTCCCTACTAGATTATCTCTAACCGTAAATCGGATTAGCTTAGCTGTTTTTAGACTATACTTTGTAAGAAGGTAGGTATAAAACAGCTATTATTTATATTATATTACCCTTAAATAGACAGCGGAATAGAATAAGTAAACTAAGAGATATAGGCAGTCCTTTAAGTAGTTATTGCCTTTTTATAATATAATTAGGCTAATTATCTCCTGGCTTGCTAAATGGCACTTAATAACCAAATGTCCATAGTAACCGGGCTAAGCGCAAACCAGGCGCTAAAGGGGTTTAATATTAAGCTAATTTAATAAGTATTGGATATAACTAAGAGTCTAACTTTACCTAAAGAGAGGGCTGCATTATTCCTAAAATATCTCTAAGAGGGAACAATACTAGCCTAGGCAGCGATTAACTTTATATAATAATAATAATAGGATGCAGCAAATGCTTTCTAATAACTAGTAGAATAATACTAGGCAGGAGACTTTGTGTAGTTAAATCTATGCTATATTAAGACTAATTACCCTAGCCGGAAACTTAACTAGGTTAAGGCAAAATATTAGGTTTTAAACATGCTAATATTACTTACTGTCTGACTTAACGTCCCATAGGGTATATACCCTGTCTTTTATGTAGACTTGATAAAGAGGGCTGTATCTGACCCGCTTTTATTATAATTACTAGCAGATTCCAGACTAAGGCTAACACTCTTATTGTATAAAGACAATCCAGAGTTAGCAGAATATAAAGTAAAGGATATATTAGCAGTAAGAAACGCATAAGGTCGTGGAAACTAATGGGATATACTAGTTAAATGGGTTAGGTATACCTAGCTAATATAAAAGCCCCTAAAAAGTTTCCTAGAGATAGCAGTACTAGAGAGATTTAAAGCATAATAGGGTGATATATACAGCTATAATGGGCCTAAACAGAGGGCGAACTAGATTTAATCTATAAAATTTTATAAAAATAAACTAAGTCTAAACTTATATAATAAAAAAAAAAAAAAATAGCATGCAGCTGTTACTGCTTCTTTTGCTCTTTAGCCTTCTTATAGAGGCGCTTTTGCTTTGCTTTTTGCGCTACTTAGATGTGATTCTCCTCCTCTTTAGCCTCTTAGACAGTATTAGTTATAGTATTATTAATATCCCTATAGGAGCTATCTTTAGAGGGAGAAGGGGGGGTTAAGGGAGAATTAAGGGAATAAGGGGAATAGGGAGTTTTAATAAAACTCTTATTTTTAAAGGGAGGTTAGAGGGGGGTAGTCCTAAGGGCGGGCTGCTTAGATAAGGACAGGGATTAGTTAGCGAGAACCCCGGCATATTTTAGGAGGCAGTTGCTAGCTATAGTGCTCTCTATAAAAGTGGTTTAAAGTCGGCGCATCTTAACTAATAAATTAGCAGCTTGTAGTATATTTATTAGCACTATAAAGGTAATAGGTATAAAGGGGGGACTAAAGGAGGCAGCAGGGAGAAGGCTTATAGCAGGAATAGCAGTAGGAGCGGTAGTATAGGCAGCCCTTAGAGCGTTCTTAAAATAACATCTAGTGTAAATAAATTTAGCTATAAGGATAGCTTAAGTAGCCCTATACCTAGGCATTATAGGCATAGCCGGGACTTTAATTGCGTGCCTAGCGCTAGTAAGTTAGCGTATATCCTTAATAGTTTGCTATAACTTAGGGTTTATTAATAAAAGCTTTCTTTCTTAGAGATAACTCCTGTAACTTACCTAATAAGTATAGTAAGTATAGCTGTAAGGGCTAGGGAGGTATTTAGCCTCCCTATGGATATAAAGGTTATTTATATAATAAATGCAGAATGCTTTATACTTAGTAGCGCTGGTGGTATTTTTGTTATCTGAGTTGCTTATTATAGTAAGACCGCTATATATATAGTTTAGGGGGGGTGGCAGAGGAGCTCCTACTATAGCGGATATGCTTCTTATATTAAAACTATTAGCAACCAGATATTATAAATTATACTAGGGATATTTAACTTATATGCAGATAGGTATAATATTATAGGAAAGAAAAAAACGTTTTATAGGAAAAAGAAATAACTATATCCTTAAGATAAGTATAAACAAGAGAATTAATAAAAGCAAGACGGTTAATAAAGAAAGGACAACAGAAGGCGACGTAAGAAAATCCAGGGACTAGGTTTATATTATTATATAAACGTTAGAAATATAGAGGGCTAGTGACCCACATCTGGTTAGCAAGACAACCGGTTGAAGGTGGGTTACATGTTAAACCGGCGTCTATGCATACCTAGGGGAGCTTAGGGAAGAATATAATAGAAAGGGGGGCTTATATTTTATTGCTATTATAGTGTTTTAGTAGCAAGAAGGGGGCTATATAATGGATTTAAGCTTAAGGCTTGGATCTTTATAGTTAGAAGAATAACCAAATTATAGAAGCCAGACTTTACAAGCTATACAAGCAATATAAGTTAGGCGCGCATACTAACATACTCTAAGTTGGCCTCTTAACTTAAGCTTTATGCTAGCTAATCAGACCTTATATATATCTAGGTCTATCTTACTCTGGCCTCTTTACTTAGGTTATATAATAGTAAATAGGATAAGCTATAAAGGCAGGAGTTCTGGAAGGATTGCAGATCTTTTCTTTCTTTTCTCCCCTAAGAAGATTATTCTTATTCATAGTCACTAATACTGCAGTCGCACATTAGCTAGACCATAACAATTACATTAAATAATGATTTTACTAAAGACTTAAGAATAGTAGTATAGGTAAGAAGATATAACAGGCCTGTAATTTAATAGTATTATAGCTATAATACTAAAAAAGAGGCTGCTAATATAATTATTATAAGGCGTTTCTTAATGCCCCCCCCCCCCTTTCTAGCAGCCTTATAGCTAGATAGGAATTAGAAAGAGAGTAGGAAAAATAGTAAATATAATAGAGGTATAAGGCTTAGGTAAGAAGAGAATAGGTAAAAGTAATAGTAATAAATAAGGAACCTCACTTTAAGAGTATAAAAAAAATAATAAGGCTTTATAATAGCTTACTAAAGCATAAATCTACGGCCTTAGTATAGCTTTAAACAGAAAAAATAGGGCTAAATACCTTCCTTTATAATAAATATATGCCTAAGGTAATATTACTAATATATTAATACTAGGGAGGAAATAAGGATATTTACTACCTTATCTTATTATGCCTAAAACATAACTATTTAAGGCTAATCCTAGTAGTGCTAGTAATAAGAAACCCGCGGGAACTTAAAGTAGCACTTAATAATAAAAAGCTAGCACTAAATATTATAAAGTAGATGCTCTTAACTAAGCGACTTTAGTAGTACAGGTTAGTAAAGAAGCTTTATAAGGCATGGCAGATATATAATATTAAGGCTAAGAATAGGACTAAAGGTAATAGAAATAATAAAATAAAGGAGAAAGAGCTGGATTAGGAGGGGAGGTGCTTATAGGGGGTTTTTACTAATATACTAACCTTTTATATAAAGCATAACTATACTTCTGTTATTATCTGCAGTTCTGGGGGAACTAGCAGATATCTTATACTAATGGTTAAAAATAATAAAGACTTTATATTAAAGGCTTAGCAGGAGCTATATAGAAGAATATAGGTTTTCTCCCCTATCTTAGGGTTTTTTCTATATTAAGAAGTTAGTTAATAAACTAGTTAGTGGCTCTAGCTACCTAGCGTACATAAATAATAATGGGTCATACGCATAATGCGCGTGCCCTAATTGGCTGGATTACTATGTCATGTAACCTAGGGCAGTACTGTAGCTATAATACTACACTTCTGCATTATCCCCCTCTTTTCCCTTTAAATAATAACAATTATATAGAAATTAGACCTTTGTTACCCCCCCTTATGTTATTGCTATAGTAATTACACCCTGTGAAACTAGCACTAATTAGTGGTTATTATAACTACAGATTAGCTAGGAATTAATAAAAGAGACAAACTTCTAATATAATGTACTTATTTACTTAATTGCATAGAATCCATTATTTATACTACCTAAAAGCAACTTTTTCTATTATTATTAACTTTTACTACTTATCTATAATTATTAAGAAAGTTTCTTTATGGAATTTACCCCTTATTATTAATTTACTACTAGTCTATGATTAAAGTATCTTCTTTACTATCTATTATAGAGAAAACACTAAAAATGGCTTTAACTTCCACTATTAGAGCTAATTAACCTATTTAAGACTCCCTTCCTATAAAACTCTAAAAGTATTCTAACTACTTTACAGAGAAATAGGCTGAAGCTAATAAACAAATTAACCTTAAAAAAGCTATAACTTTTAAACTCTATAACAAATTTGCTTACTATATCAACTAGTATAAATCTAGTAACTAGTAAGGTACTAGGTTTCTGTTTATATACTAAGAAGACTTTAAAGAATAGAATGCTAATATTTTTAAGAAGATTACCCCTAAGGTCTGATAAGTACTTTAAGATATTCTTTAAAATTAAGGAATTAATACGTAAGAAGGATTGCAAAGACTAATTAACCATATACTTGCTAATTTAGTTAGTATAGATAATTCTGTTTTCTTTTTTAATAGAAAGCTCCCGACAGGAAACAACACCATTAATACGTTAATATTAATAATAACTGCTGGTTTCACAGGGTGTGATTGCTGTAGCAATAACAGGGGGGTAACAAAGGTCTAATGTTTATATTCTTATAATTATCTAAAGGGAAAAGAGGGGGATAATGCAGAAGTATAGTATTATAGCCACAGTACTGCCCTAGGTCACATGACATAGTAATCTAGCCAATTAGGGCACGCGCATCGTGCATATAACCCATAATTCCCGGTTACTATTATGTATCCCTTCCATCCTTAAGATAAGCGATTCTAACACTTGCAAACTCTCTCTTTATTAAAAAAGAGGAATTGCTCTAAAACACTAAATAAATGACTTTTCCCTAGTCCAGAGCATCCTTAAAGTCCCTTAATTAATTACGTTTAGATTTATTAAATTTAAACTCTTTATTACGCGCTTAAGCAGCTTTAGCTTTAACGCTTAATACTGGTCTCTTTACCTAACCTTCTACTTAAATCTAAGCCTTATTCTTAGTTACAAAGGTCTTAAGGCTTTTATTCGGGGAAGCCTTTATTATTATGTTAGCAAGGTTATTATGGCCATTTATCTATTGGATTTCCGCGATTTCCCTTTGCTCATATAACTATTATAATACTATAATATTAATTATAAGCCTTTTCTCCTTTATAGTGCCTAACTTAATAATATACTTATATAATAAAAAAGAGTTAGTATATATTACAATTAGGATGTTTAGCTTGTTTAATTAATTAGTAATAATCCTTAAAGTTATACTTATTATGTAAGCAATATCGACTCCTTAGACTATTCCGTACAGCTCTAATGCTAAGGCGCTCCTTGTAACTCTTTTAGATTTTATAGAGCTATAGGTTACGATGTTACTTATAAGCATGAATTTAAAGGCATTAACGTTCCTTTCCTTATTTCTAAGAATAATTACATAGCTGATTTGCAAGCTAAGGTCTTTATTATTAGTAAAGGAGCTATTAATAAAAACATAAAGGGAGGCATTTTCTAGTAAGAGAGGCATATAGTAAAGTTTATAAGTCTGATTGTTAATTTGCTACTTAAGCCTCTTATTAAGCTTTGTTATATTGTTAGGTTCTAGTTGTTAACTTTAGGCGGTAACAGAAAGATTATAAGAGGCTTCGGGTTGGCAGATAAGAGCAATATATACACCTCAAGCCCTCTGCTTAACATATTAAGCTTAATTATCCTGGTTGACTTCTGATAACTTCTTTCCTTATGCCTTTTATTATAAGAAGAAGATGTTATTGTCAGCTTTGCTTAAAATGTAACTATTAAACATCAACGGTATCGATTTCTCTAGGCGTTGCTTTAGCTTTGCGAGAAATCCGGCATTTTTCAATTTAACTTCTTTATAATCAAAGAATTCAGTATTACTAAGGCCTAACGTATCATTAGTCTACATTCTAATAAGTCTAAAACAAGAGCTTTCCTTTAAAGAAATAAGTAGATATAGGTCGTAGGTAGAAGTAATTATCTGGAGTTTTTGGCAATAATAATTAAAATATATTAACCACTAATGCATGCCTGCTTTTGCTATTCCGTATAGCGGCTTTATCACAACCATAATGATATCTAGCGGGTAAAGGTGTGCAATTTATGCTAGAAGCTTTGCAAGAATTATGTGATTAAGCTTTGTCTGTAATTACACATATGCTTAGGTAATATCCCTTAACTAAGCCGTGATGCCTTCTTTTTTTAGTAATAAAGTAAGAGTAATAATAAGCCTCTGGCTAGCTCTTTAAATTGTCAGGGACTGTATAAGAATAACCTCTTTCCTACGGTCGCTATGGCCTTAAATAACACATCGCGATTTTTCGTATAGGGAATTAGTTGCTTTGCCCTTAATCTTATATACTATTTATAAACTAAAGAGTCTCTTGTTTCTATGCTTTTAAGGGTTAAATTAAACAAATTTAAATACATTTCTCGCTAGTAGAGCGTTAATCTTAGCCTTATTAGAGAGTTTAAATGGTTCTCCAGGCATGGTTATCTTTCCTTGCATATAGAGGTTAATTATAAGTTAAAAATCTGCCTTTTCTTTCTCTATAAGAAAAGCTTCTGGTCAAGGGTATTTCTGAGGTCTTCCATAGCCTTTTCATATTAGATTCATAGGGTTATTAGGAGGAGTCTTATAGATAATTTTATTGGGGGAAGTCTTATAAATAATTTTATCAGAGGGAGTCTTGTGAACAATCTTATTAATCTCAGTGTTTTCCTAGTCTAGGTTGTTTAGGCATAGGCCTTGCCCTTCTTAGGAGGTTAAAGCTATTCCTGTAGCTTTCTTATTTTAAGCTTAGTTATCCTTATAAGAAGTCTCTGCTTCTAGTAAAGTAATATATAGCTTAACAACTGTAGATTAAAACTTTATAGGGCTATAAGGCATCTTAATAATATAAGTCTCTCCTTTTATTAAAAGAAGCTTATATAGGCTAGTCCATTTACCTTTCTTATAATAAACTTGTACATTAGAGTTTAAGGGGAGATTATATGTTAGTAGGGTTATTAGGCCATTTTAAGTGTTAAGGGCATTGTTAACTTAACGCCTTATAAGGCTATGCCTTGCTTTGTCTATTACTTTTTAAAGCATCTTAGCTCTCTAAGTAACTTTAAGGCTTAGGGGAGAATTATTTATTATCCTTAGATATGTTCTAAAGACTAAAAGGGTCAGGATAAGGCCATTTAGGCCAGCAGAGTTATTAACTGCTTTAACAGCTATTTAAAGCATCTACTCTTTTAAGAGAAAACCATAAGCTTTAGTCTTAATAATATTATATACTCTTTAAAGAGGGGCGTGATATTACTTAAGTTTTCCAATGCTATTATATGCTTTAATAGGGACTTCATTAATATTAATTAATAATAGTTAAGCCAAATACCTAAATTTACTAGAAGTAAAGTTTCTTCTAGCATTATAAACTATCTAGTCTAGGGGACTAAGATATATGTTAATCTAACATTCCTTAAGGGCATTCCAAATATCTTAAGCTTTCTATTGTTAGGGTCTAAGAAAGCAAGCAGCTTAAAATAAAGTTGCTAAGTTAATAACATAAAGGACAGGCTTTTTATTAATTTACATAATATTAATAAGGACCTTATAATTGAATTTAAGATTGTCTTTAAGAGTGAACTTAAATCTACTTAGAGCCTTAGCGTTCATCTAACATTAGTGACAGGCATGTGTGATTTTTCCTATGTTAGCTCTGTTAAAATCTTCACCGGCCTTGGCGAGAAGGTTATATAGTTAGTTGATTAAAGGGTAGCTAAATTAACAATAAAGTTAGCGAATTTCTGCTTCTAAAAGCATAAAGACAGCAGGTTCTTAGGAACTAATTATCCACTAAGAATATCCTTATTTTCTAATAATAGGTACTTTCTTTTCTCCTTAGATAAGGAGGTTCTTAAGATTATTAAGCTTAACACCCATTTTATTTATATCCGTAATAAAATATAGAAAAAGCGTAGTACTATTAAGAATATAAAAAGAAATCATACTAAAGATTATAAGAAGCTTTAAAATGCCATTTAAGGTCGCACTTCTGGTATTAAAGTTAATGGTTCTCTGGTTAGAAGAAGGCTTAATTGTAAGGTCTGTTATAAGGCGTATTAAGGCTTTAACTTAACCTTGGCTAGCAGTTGAAATTCCGGCTGCTCTAGTATCTAAAAGGATACTGTGAAACGTTTCCATGGTATATTATAAATCTACAAGAAATACCTGCTTTTGTGTGGTTTTATTAGTATTGTGGTTATAAGGGTCTTTAATAAATAACGCATGTTTAAAGGCGTTATCTTACAGGAAATTCACGGTTAAGGTAGAAAAGAAAGGGGGATTAGGTGCTTATGTAAAGAAAGTTATAAATATAAGGGTTTCTTGTGCTTCTCTATTGCTTTATGCTTTTTCTTCTTTAGAGGTAATAAATACTATATTCTAAGCAGCTTTTTTATGTTTATCCTTATCCCTACTATCCAGGGGTAATAACTCTTTGTCTTTACCTTTAAATGCTTATAAGAATATATAAAATTAGCGTTTAGAAGGAAGGGATTTATGCCTTTAGTTGCTCCACTAAGTTTCTTTTACTTTCTTTTATTTAGAGATAGGATAGTTAGTTAACTAACATCCTTCTTTATAATAGATAAAGCATTTCTTAGATCTAGCTTTATTTTAGGGTTAGGAAGCTTATAAATATCGTCGGTTAGTAAACAAGACTATGTTAGTGCTTAGGGTAGTGTTTTAAGGTTAATACTTACTTTCTCTTGCAATTTATTAGCTTATGGATGATTTTAAAACAGGTTTTATTATATCTTTCGTTATAAGGCAGCAGCGAATATTACTAACTACGCCTTTATAGGTATTGGTTCGGACGTAGGTTATTTGGTTAAATTTGGGGCTATCTTAAACAGATATTTCCAGTTAGCGCCTAAGGATTATATCTTTCTCAGAGGGGGGGTAAAGACTATTAAATAGGTCTAAGAGCTATTGAATTATTAATTCTAAACATTTAAGTTTAGTCTTTATTAGATTTTCAGCTATAACGCAATAAAACTTTATCTCTTAAAATCATGTTTCATAGAATTTTTGATTTTCTTTAGTCTTAAAGTTTTCCTTTATTTGCTTAGTTATTATGTTAAATAAAATAAGTCTTCTGCTAAATTTCTTAAGGTAATACTTATAGGCATTGCCTATAAGTATTATTAATAGTGTAAACGGGTATAACTTAGGTGAAATTCCTTATACTATACAGATATCCTTAAAGATTAGGACTTTAGGATACATAAAGTTAAAAAGTGCTTCAGAATACTTGTTTTCCTTGTTATAAACCCTAGCAAGAGAGTTTAAGGCTTTTTAGTCTATATTAGTAATTTCCTTTAATATAGTTTGTTGTTTTAGGGGAGAGGGGATTATTATTTCTATTGTTATTTCTTTAGTAAGAGGGTTAGGAGGGTTAAGGGGAGGTAAGGTTATTATTAACATTAACGTGTTAATAGTGTTATTTCCTGTTAGGAGCTTTCTATTAGGAAAGAAGACAGAATTATCCATACTGACCAAATTAGTAAGTATATGGTTAATTAGTCTTCGCAATCCTTCTTGCATGTTAATTCCTTAATCTTAAAGAATATCTTAAAGTACTTATCGGACCTTAGGGGTAATCTTCTTGAAAATATTAGCATTCTATCCTTTAAAGTCTTCTTAGTATATAAACAGAAACCTAGTACCTTACTAGTTACTAGATTTATACTAGTTAACATAGTAGGCAAATTTATTATAGAGTTCGGAAGTTATAGCTTTTTTAGGGTTAATTTATTTATTAGCTTTAGCCTATTTCTCTATAAAGTAGTTAAAATACTTTTAGAGTTTTACAGGAAGGGAGTCTTAAATAGGTTAATTAGCTTTAGTAGTGGAAGTTAAAGCTATTTTTAGTGTTTTCTCCGTGATAGATGGCGAAGAAGATACTTTAATTATAGACTAGTAGCAAGTTAATAATAAGGGGTAAATTCTATAAAGAAACTTTCTTAATAATTGTAAACAAGTAGTAAAAGTCGATAATAATAGAAAAAGTTGCTTTTAGGTAGTATAAACAACGGATTCTGCGCAATTAAGTAAATAAGTGCATTATATTGGAAGTTTGTCTCTTCTGTTAATTCCTAGCTAATTTGTGGTTATAACAACTACTGATTAGTACTGGTTTTACAGGGTATGATTACTATAGCAATAACGGGGGGGTAACAAAGGTCTAATGTCTATATTCTTATAATTATCTAAAGGGAAAAGAGGGGGACAATACAGAAGTGTGGTATTATGGCCACAGTACTGCCCTAGGTTACATGACATAGTAATCCAGCCAATTAAGGCACGCGCATCGTGCGTATGACCCATAATTCCCGGTCACTATCGTGTATCCCTTCCATCCTTAAGACGAGCGATTCCAACAATAACCTTACCTCCCCCTAACCCTTCTAACCCTCCTACTAAAGAAATAATAATAAAAATAATAATCCCCTCTCCCCTAGAATAATAAACTATATTAAAGGAAATTACTAATATAAACTAAAAAGCCTTAAACTCTCTTGCTAGAGTTTATAATAAGGAAAACAAGTATTTTAAAGCACTTTTTAACTTTATATATCCTAAAGTCTTAATCTTTAAGGATATCTATATAGTATAAGGAATTTTGCCTAAGTTATACCCGTTTGCATTATTAATAATACTTATAAGCAATGCCTATAAGTATTACCTTAAGAAATTTAGCAGAAGACTTATTTTATTTAATATAATAACTAAGTAAATAAAGGAAAACTTTAAGACTAAAGAAAATTGAAAATTCTACTAAATATAATTTTAAGAGATAAAGTTTTATTATATTATAGCTGAAAATCTAATAAAGACTAAACTTAAATGTTTAGAATTAATGATTTAATAGCTCTTAGACCTCTTTAATAGTCTTTACCCTCCCTTTAAGAAAAATATAATCCTTAGGCGCTAACTAGAAATATCTGTTTAAGATAGCCCTAAATTTAACCAGATAACCTACGTCTGAACTAATACCTATAAAGGCGTAGTTAGTAATATTTACTGCTGCCTTATAATAAAAGATATAATAAAACCTGTTTTAAAATCATTTATAAGCTAATAGATCGCAAGAGAAAGCAAGTACTAACCTTAAAACACTACTCTAAGCATTAATATAGTCTTATTTACTAACTAATGATATTTATGAGCTTCCTAACCCTAAAATAAAGCTGGATTTAAGAAATGCTTTATTTATTATAAAAAAGGATATTAGTTAACTAACTATTCTATCTCTAAATAAAAGAAAGTAAAAGAAACTTAGTAAAGTGTCTAAAGGCATAAATCCCCTCCTTCTAAATGCTAATTTTATGTATTCTAATAAGCATTTAAAGGTAAAGATAAAGAGTTATTACCCCTAGATAGCAGGGATAAGAAAAAACATAAAAAGGCTACCTAAAACATAGCATTTGTTGCCTTTAAAGAAGAAAAGGCATAAAATAATAAAGAAGCATAAGAAATCCTTATGTTTATAACTTTCTTTATATAAGCACCTAATCCCCCTCTCTTTTCTGCCTTAACCGTAAATTTCCTGTAAGATAACGCCTTTAAATACGCATTATTTATTAAAGACCCTTATGACTATAATACTAATAAAACCACACAAAAGCAGGTATTTCTTATGGATTTATAATATACTGCGGAAACGTTTTACGGTATCCTCCTAGATACTAAAGTAGCTGGAATTTTAACTGCTGGCTAAGATTAAGTTAAAGCATTAATATGCCTTATAACAGACCTTACAATTAAGCCTTCTTCTAACTAGAAAACCATTAACTTTAGTGCTAGAAGTACGACCTTAAATGGCATTTTAAAGCTTCCTATGATTTTAGTATAATTTCTTTTTATGTTCTTAATAGTGCTATGCCTTTCCTATATTTTATTATAAATATAAATAAAATAGGTATTAAGCTTAATAATCTTAAGAACCTTCTTATTTAAGGAGAAAAGAAAGTACCTATTATTAGAAAATAAGGATATCCTTAGTAGACAATTAGTTCCCAAGAACCTGCTGTCTTTATGCTCTTAAAAGCAGAAATTTACTAACTTTATTGTTAATTTGGCCACCCTTTAATTAACCAACTACATAACCTTCTTGCTAAGGCCGGTGAAGATTTCAACAGAGCTAACATAGGAAAAATCACATATGCCTGTCACTAATGTTAAATAAACGCTAAGGCTTTAAGTAGATTTAAGTTTACTCTTAAAGATAATCTTAAATTTAACTATAAGGTCCTTGTTAATATTATATAAATTAATAAAAAGCCTGTCCTCTATATTATTAACTTAGTAACTTTATTTTAAGCTGCTTGCTTTCTTAGACCCTAATAACAAAAAGCTTAAGATATCTGGAATGCCCTTAAGGAGTGTTAAATTAACATATATCTTAGTCCCCCAGACTAGATAGTTTATAATACTAAAAGAAACTTTGCTTCTAGTGAATTTAGGTATTTAGCTTAACTATTATTAATTAATATTAACAAAGTCCCTATTAAAGCATATAATAGCATCGGAAAACTTAAACAATATTACGCCCCTCTTTAAAGAGCATATAATATTATTAAGACTAAAGCTTATGGTTTTCTCTTAAAAGAGTAAATGCTTTAAATAGCTATTAAAGCAGTTAATGACTCTGCCGGCCTAAATAGCCTTATTCTAACCCTCTTAGTCTTTAGAATATATTTAAGGATAATAAACAATTCTCCCTTAAGCCTTAAAGTCGCTTAAAGAGCTAAGATGCTTTAAAAAGTAATAGATAAAGCAAGGTATAGCCTTATAAGGTGTTAAGTTAATAATGCCCTTAACACTTAAAATAGCTTAATAACCCTGCTAATATATAATCTCCCCTTAAACTCTAATGTATGAGTTTATTATAAGAAAGGTAAATAAACTAGCCTATATAAGCTTCTTTTAATAAAAGGAAAGACTTATATTATTAAGATACCTTACAGCCCTATAAAGTTTTAATCTATAGTTATTAAGCCATATATTACTTTGCCAGAAGTAGAGACTTCTTATAAGGATAACTAAGCTTAAA
Organism: Aciculosporium take MAFF-241224; assembly: GCA_000222935.2. NCBI lineage: Eukaryota > Fungi > Ascomycota > Sordariomycetes > Hypocreales > Clavicipitaceae > Aciculosporium > Aciculosporium take. Next base: position 22,909 of record AFQZ01000252.1, on the reverse strand, counting down.
ATGAGGAAGCTATGGGAATAGCTTTAACTTCCTAAGAAGGGCAAGGCCTATGCCTAAACAACCCTAATTAGGAAAACGCCGAGATTAATGAAATTGTTTACGAGACCCCCCCTGACAAAATTGTTTATAAGACTCCCCCTAATAACCCTATAAATCTAATATAAAGAGGCTGTAAAAGACCTTGGAAATACCCTTGACTAAAAGCTTTCCTTATAAAGAAAGAAAAGTTAGATTTTTAACTTATAATTAACCTTTATATGCAAGGAAAGATAACCATGCCTAGAGAACTATTTAAACTCTCTAACAAGGCCGAGATTAACACTCTACTAGCAAGAAATGTGTTTAAATTTATTTAATTTAACCCTTAAAAGTATAGAAGCAAGAGACTCTTTAGTTTATAAATAGTATGTAAGATTAAGGGCAAAGCAATCAATTCCCTATATAAAAAATCACGATATATTACTTAAGGCTATAGCAACCGTAGGAAAGAGGTTATCCTTATATAGTTCCTAATGATTTAAAGAGCTAGCTAGAGGCTTATCGTTGCTCTTGCTCTATTATTAAAAAAAGAAGGCATTACGGCTTAGTTAAGGGATATTACCTAAGCATACATGCAGTTATAAACAAAGCTTAATTGTATAATCCTTATAAAGCTTCTAACACAGATTGCACACCTCTACCCGCTAGATGTTATTATAGTTATAATAAAGCCGCTTTATAGAATTACGGAAGCAGGCATGCATTAGTAGTTAATGTATTTTAATTATTATTACTAAAAACTCTAAATAATTACTTCTACCTACAACCCATATCTACTTATTTCTTTAAAGAAAAGCTCTTATTTTAGACTTATTAAAATGCAAACTAATAACACGTTAGGTCTTAGTAATACTAAATTCTTTAATTGTAAAGAAGTTAAGTTAAAAAATGCCGGATTTCTTGCAGAGCCAAAGCAATACCTAGAGAAATTAATACCGTTAATGTTTAATGGTTGCATTTTAAGCGAAGCTAATAATAATACCTTCTTCCTATAATAAAAGGCATAAAGAAAGAAGTTGTTAGAAGTTAACCAGGATAATTAAACTTAATATGTTAAGCAGAGGGCTTGAGGTGTATACATTGCTCTTATCTGCTAACCCGAAGCCTCTTACGATCTTTTTATTACTACCTAAAGTTAATAACTAAAACCTGATAATATAATAAAGCTTAATAAGAGGCTTAAGTAGCAAATTGACAATCAGACTCGCAGACTTTACTATATGCCTCTCTTACTAGAAAATGCCTCCCTTTATGTTTTTATTAATAGCTCCTTTACTAATAATAAAAACCTTAGCTTATAAATCAGCTATATAATTATTCTTAGAAATAAGGAAAGGAATGTCAATGCCTCCGAATTTACGCTTATAGGCAACATTATAACCTATAGCTCTACAAAATCTAAAAGAGTTATAAGAAGCGCCTTAGCATTAGAGTTATACAGAATGGTCTAAGGAGTCGATATTGCTTATATAATAAGTATAACTTTAAGGATTATTACTAATTAATTGAATAAGCTAAACATTTTAATTATAATATATACTAACTCTTTTTTATTATATAAGTATATTATTAAGTAACCCCAAAGGCTAAAGGAGACTTCTAAATCAAAACACCGCGGATACGACGCGGTATTACGCCTAAAACGGAAAAAAAGCATGGAATCAGATTCCTTATTATTAATTACCCCCCCTAGCAATAGCATATTATATAAGGGGAGTAAGCGGCATAAGGGGCATAATAATTAACGAATTTTCACGTAGATTTATAACTAATAAAGGATAGGGCACTACTTAGGAAGAAATATAGCCTTAAGGAGAGAATCCTAGAGTAGTAGAAGTATAAGAAAAACTAAAGAATAAAATAAAATTACTAAAGGAATTAATAATAAAAGTTATCCTAAAGGTAGAAATAATAAAAGTATAGGCTTTTATTAAAACTATTATATAAATTACTATAGATATAAGAGGGAAAATAGCCTAAATAAGAACTAGTATAGGAGGCCTATAGGATAAAAAAAAGGACGAAAACACTGCGGATACGACGCGGTATTACGCCTAAAACGAAAAAGAAGCATAAAATTAGATTCCTTATTATTAATTACCCTCCCTAGTAATAGCGCATTATATAAGGGGAGTAAGCGGCATAAGGGGCGCAATAATTAATGAATTTTCATATAGATCCACGACTAACAAAGGATAGGGCGCTACCTAGGAAGAAATATAGCCTTAAGGAGAAAATCCTAAAGAAGTAGTAGTATAGGAAAAACTAAAGAATAAAATAAAATTACTAAAGGAATTAATAATAAAAGTTATCCTAAAAGTAGAAATAATAAAAGTATAAGCTTTTATTAAAACTATTATATAAACTGCTATAAATATAGGAGGGAAGATAGCCTAAATAAGAACTAGCATAGGAGGCCTATAAGCTTTAATTATAAAGGCAGTTAATAGTAAGGTAGAAACCATGGTTAAGAAGGCAGTTAAGAAGGTAATAAAGGCTATTCCTAGGACTAAATTAGTAGTTAAGGGGACTTAAGCAACTATTATAGCTTATAAAGTTATAGGGTAGAAGATAATAATCCCTTTAGCCTAAATAGAGGGTATGGCAATACTAGCCTGCTATTACTAGAAAGCAATAGTAAAAGGAAATACTATTAGTAAGGCAGTTAGAAATAAATTACTAGGGGAGATTATAAAGGCAGTAAACAGTGCTATTAGTATAAAAGAGGTAGTAGCAGCATGCTAACTATAGAGTAGAGATATAGTTATTATATTTACTAAAGTAAGGAGGAAATAGAAGGAAAACATAGCCTAGGTAAGAGTTGCCTTTAAACCTAAGAAGGAAGTAAACAGGAAGATGTTTAGTGTAATTATTAAGGGATTCCTAATATAATTAACAAACTATATTATAATTAAGAATATAAGGAAGAATATTAAAAAGGAGAATGGTTTAAATATAGTAAAGATAACAGTATAGAAGCTAAAGGGATTAGTAATAAGGGTACTACTAGTAGTTAGTGTTAAGGGCACTAAGGCAGCAAACTGCTTATGCTATAGGAAAATAGTATACTAAGCAGAGATTTTTAATGCTAAGCTATATAATAAGATAATCCACTTAAAGTAATATTATAACTACTATAAGATTAGGCATATTACTAGGTACTATAAGAAGGAAGTAAGATATAGCAGGTATACTATTAAAAAATACCCTAAGGGAGAGAGGACTTACTTAATATTAACAGGCAAGGTATAGAAGAGATGCCTAAATTATATAGGGGTATACCTAGTATGGTCTCGGCTGTGCTTAGTAAGTAATAATAAATGGTAGCAGGCTAGGGAGGCTTATGCTATAAGGCCGCTGTTCTTCTATAGCCATTAGCCAGAGGTTATAACGGCTGCTATAGGTAAGGGTTATTATAGAGAAGAAACTAGAGGACTAATAGAGAGGTAGCTAAAAGGAAGGAGTATATAATTAAGGGGCCCTTTTATAAGATAAATCTATAAGCTACGATTAGGACAATAGAGACTAGCAGAGAAAGGCATAATACTAGCCTTTTTATAACTAATAAGAGGGTAAAACAATACTAAAGCTAGCCTAACCAGGGAGCTCTAAAGCATATAATAAAGTATATAATTAAGGTTATGTACTAGAATACATAGAAGAAAAGCAATTTAGTACATTTAGCGTTAGGGCATAACATTAGCCCTAAGGTAATAGCTATTTAGGAACTAGGAGGTTATAATAGTATACTGCTAAATCTATCTTAGGGGCACTATACGTTAGTAATATATAGCGGAAAAATAGTAATTTATATATATTAAAAGGTTAAGACAGGACTTTAGACTATAGAGAGAGAGAAGGATTAATATAGTATTAAACTATATAGAGTAGAGGTATATAATATCTACTCCCTAGCTTATAAAAGGGAGTAGCAAATGCCTTTATAACACTTTACTAATACCTAGGTAAAGGGCTGAAGTGTGTTTATAGGGGACTTTAACTAATACTACCCCTTATAGGACAGATTTAGCCGAACCTCTTAGGGGCATAATAAGATGTTAGAATTTATAATAAGGTAGCAACTTGGCCTAGCTATGCTGTTTAGGGAAGTAATAAGGAGAGAACATAGTAGTAGGGATAGTACTATTAACTATATATAGACCACTTATAATGTTAGTATTAAATTTATTAGGCTAGTAAAAATCGCTAGATCTAACCATATGCCTTAGCTTATTAGCATTAGGATAAGCAAGGAATTAAGCAACAGCCCAGGGTTAGTCTAGGGTTAGAGAATAGTAAATAAGAACCTTATTATAGCAGAGGCTTTAAATAGGCTTAGAAAGAAGGGGTTAGAGCTCCCGCTAAGTAACTAACAGGAAATTAATAACTATGCAAAATAGCTTACCTAGTAACTTATAGAGATAGCTAATATAGTAGCACTAAAACAACCTTAAGGGCATAATAAACTACAGCCTTAGTGGAATAAAAGGGTAAAGAATGTAATAGTAAAGGCAAGACATGCTAATAGGTAGTAGTAGTATTAATAGACATAGGAATTATAGCAGGTCTTAAAAGAAGCTATAGGAAAACAGGATTGCATAATCTTAAAAGAGAAGAGAAGTAATTAGTAATAAGTAGTTAGTAAGTTATTTAGGTTTAAAGGGAGCCTCTAGACCCTAGAGCGCTAGGCCTGGCTATAAAGTAGACTTCCTCCTAAGATGTAATAGGTCTTACCACTAACTTAGCTAGGAGATAACGGCAGGGAGGAGATAGTAGAGGTTATATATAAGGGTAAGGCAAAGGCATTTATAGAGAGGTTCTTTTCTTTATCTATAGCTAGGGCTTTAGGTCTAGAGATAAAGGTAGAGATAAGATACTATAGTAATAATTAAGTAGCTTCTGTGTTTATAGAGGAGGAAATTAAAGAAGTTATAAAGAATATAGTAAATTAAAAAGCCCTAGGGCTGGATAAGCTACTAACAGGTTTCCTTAAGCTATATAAAGCAGCCTTAATATTATGTTTAATATGTCTTGCTAATGCATACTATGGTTTAGAATACTATCCGGCCACCTTCTAGCAAGCAAAGGTAGTAATTCTATATAAACCTAGGAAGACCCCTAAGGAGTTAGGTAGACTAGGGGGATAGAGGCTAATATTACTATTAAATATAATAAGAAAAGTGATTAAAAGAGCTATTATAAGGAGGATTACTATTATAGCAAAGGAAGGCCATATACTGCCGGACATACAAATAGGCAACAGGGCTGGCAGATTAATAAAGGTAGTACTAAGCATGCTAAAAAAGGTTATAAGAATAGCGTGGCATTACTAGGGGATAGTATTATTACTATAGCTAGATATTACTAGGGCGTTTAACACTATTAGCTATAAATAATTAATCCGCACTATAAAGGAGTTAGGACTACTAGGGTAAATGGCCAGATAGGCATAGGGCTTTACGTTAGAAAGGAGAGCATAATTGGCATTTAACAGACGTATTACTAAGGAAATCTAAGTTACTATAGGGGTTTTGCAAGGGTCGCTAGCATCTCCTATTCTCTTCCTGCTTTATATTATGCTACTATATTAAAGACTAGTAGCAGTAGAATTAATATTAATATTAGGGTTCTTAGATAATATAAATATTATAATATATAGAAAAATAGCAAAGGAGACTAAAGTATAATTAGAAAGAGCCTAGAGAATATATAAGGAATAGTTAAAGGAGTATAGGCTAAGGTTTAACCTAGGGAAGAGCAAGCTAATGTACTTTATAAGAAAGAGGCAGGTAATTATAATAATAATCCGACTTAGAAAAGCAACAATACAACTAACATAATTAGCGTAATTCCTAGAGGTTTAGATTTACTGGAAGCTTTATTAGTTAACCTATATAAAGAAGGTAAATACTAAATTATTATAGCAAAAGTTAGCACTTACAGCGCTAGCTATATTTATATAAGAATGCTAACTAAAGTGTGCAAGATCCCTTTATATATAGGTAATAAGAAGCATAATAGCCTATGGAGCTGGGATATACTATACCTATAGTAAGCTAAAAGGGGTAGTATAGGGGGTAGTAAAGGTATTTATAAGGGAATAGAATAAATGCTTAAGGCGGGTTATAGGGGCGTATAAGGCAACGCTAGTAACACTCTTAGAGATAGAAGTAGTAGTGCTGCTAGTGGATTTATACCTTAATTATATTAAACAATGATTTTACTAAAGACTTAAGAATAGTAGTATGGGCAAGAAGATATAACAGGCCTGCAATTTAATAGTATTATAGCTATAACGCTAAGGAAGAGGCCGCTGATATAATTACTATAAGGCGTTTCTTAATGCCCCCTTCCCCCTCCCTAGCAGCCTTATAGCTAGACAGGAATTAGAAAGGGAGTGGGAAAAACAGTAGATATAGTAGAGATATAAGGCTTAGGTAAGAAGAGAATAGGCAAAAGTAATAGTAGTAAATAAGAAACCTAACTTTAAGAGTATAAAAAAGATAGTAAGGCTTTATAATAGCCTGCTAAAGCATAAATCTATAGCCTTAGTGTAGCTTTAAATGGAAAAGATAGGGCTAAATACCTTTCTTTATAACAGATAGGTGCCTAAGGTAATATTACTAATATATTAATGCTAGGGAGGAGATAAGGATATCTATTACCTTATCCTGTTATGCTTAGAACATAACTATTTAAGGCTAATTTTAGTAGTGCTAATAATAAGAGACCTATAGGAACTTAAAGCGGCGCTTAATAATAAAAAGCTAGCACTAAATATTATAAAGTGGGTGCTCTTAACTAGGTGACTTTAGTAGTATAGGTTAGTGGAGGAGCTTTGCAAGGCATAGCAGATTTATAATATTAAGGCTAAGAATAGGACTAAAGGTAATAGAAATAATAGAATAAAGGAGAAAGAGCTAGATTAGGAGGGAAGGTGCTTATAGGGGGTTTTTACTAATATACTAACCTTTTATATATAGTATAACCACACTTCTGTCATTGTCTGTAGTTCCAGGGAACTGGCAGATATCTTATACTAATAGTTGAAAACAATAAAAGACTTTATATTAAAGGCTTAGCAGGAGCTATATAGAAGAATATGGGTTTTCTCCCCTATCTTAGGGTTTTTCCTATATTAAGAAGTTAGTTGATGAACTAGTTAGTGGCTCTAGCTACCTAGCGTACATGAATAATAATAGGAGGCCTATAGGCTTTAATTATAAAGGCGGTTAATAGTAAGGTAGAAACTATGGTTAAAAAGGCAGTTAAGAAGGCAATAAAGGCTATTCCTAGGACTGGATTAGTGGTTAGGGGGACTTAGGCAACTATTATAGCTTATGGAGTTACAGGGTAGAAGATAACAATTCCTCTGGCCTAAACAGAGGGTATAGCAATACTAGCCTGCTATTACTAGGAAGTAATGGTAAAGGGAAACACTATTAGTAAGGCAGTTAGGAATAGATTACTAGGGGAAATTATAAAGGCAGTAAACAGCGCTATTAGTATAGAGAAGGTAGTAGTAGCATGCTAACTATAAAGTAAAGACATAGTTATTATATTTACTAAAGTAGAGAGGAAATAAAAGGAAAACATAGCCTAGGTAAGAGTTGCCTTTAGACCTAAGGCAGAAGTAAATAAGAAGATGTTTAGTATAATTATTAAGGGATTCCTAATATAATTAATAAGACATATTATGATTAAGGATATAAGGAAGAATATTAAAAAGGAGAATGGTTTAAACATAGTAAAGATAATAATACGGAAGCTAAAGGGATTAGTAATAAGGGCACTACTAGTAGTTAGTGTTAAGGGCACTAAGGCAGCGAACTGCCTATGCTACAGGGGAATAGTATACTAAGTAGAGATTTTTAATACTAAGCTATATAATAAGATAATCCACCTAAAGTAATATTATAACTACTATAAGATTAGGTATATTACTAGGTACTATAAGGAGGAAGTAAGATATAGCAGGTATGCTACTAAAAAACACCTTAAGAGAGAGAGGACTTGCCTAATATTAACAGGCAAGGTATAGAAGAGATACCTAAATTATACGGGGGCAAACCTAATATGGTCTTAGCTATGCTTAGTAAGTAATAATAGATAGTAGCAGGCCAGGGAGGCTTATGCTATAAGGCTGCTATTCTTCCATGGCTATTAGCCAGAGGTTACAACAGCTGCTATAGGCAAGAGTTATTATAGAGAAGAGACCAGGGGACTAATAGAGAGGTAGCTAAGAGGAAGGAGTATATAACTAAGGGGCCTTTTTATAAGATAAATCTATAAGCTATAATTAGGATGATAAAGACTGGCAGAGGAAGGTATAATACTAGCCTTTTTATAACTAATAAGAGGGCAAAATAATACTAGAGCCAGCTTAACTAGGGAGCTCTAAAGCATATAATAAAGTACATAATTAAGGTTATATACTGAAATATACAGAAGAAAAGCAATCTAGTACATTTAGTATTAGGGCATGACGTTAGCCCTAAGGTGATAGCTATTTAGGAACCAGGAGGTTACAATAGTATACTGCTAAATCTATCTTAGGGGTATTATATGTTAGTAATATATAGCAGAAGAATAGTAATTTATATATATTAAAAGGTTAAGATAGGACTTTAGATTATAGGGAGGGAGAAGGATTAGTATAGTATTAAGCTATATAGAGTAGAGGTATATAATATCTATTCCCTAGCTTATAAAAGGGAGTAGCAAATGCCTTTATAATACTTTGCTAATACCTAGGTAAAGGGCCGGAGTATGTTTGTAGGGGACTTTAACTAATACTACCCTTTATGGGATAGATTTGGCCAAACCTCTTAGGGGCATAATAAGATATTGGAATTTATAATAAGGTGGCAACTTGGCCTAGCTATGCTGTTTAGGGAAGTAATAAGGAGAGAATATAGTAGCAGGGATAGCACTATTAACCATGCGTAAACCACTTATAACGTTAGTGTTAAATTTATTAGGCCAGTAGAAATCGCTAGATCTAACCATATACCTTAGCTTATTAGCATTAAAATAAGCAAGGAATTAAGCGATAGCCTAGGGTTAGTCTAGGGTTAGAGGACAGCAGATAAGAACCTTATTATGGCAGAGGCTTTAAACAGGCTTAAAAAGGAGGGGTTAGAGCTCCTACTAAGCAACTAATAGGAAATTAATAACTATACGAAATAGCTTACCTAGTAACTTATAAAGATAGCTAATATAATAGAACTTAAACAACCTTAAGGGCGCAGTAAACCACAGCCTTAGTGGAATAAAAGGGTAAAGAATATAATAATAAAGGCAAGATATATTAATAGGCAGTAGCGGTATTAATAGATATAGGAATTATAGCAGGTCTTAAAAGAAGCTATAGGAAAACAGGATTGCATAATCTTAAAGGAAAAAAGAAGTAGTTAGCAATAGGCAGTTAGTAAGTTATTTAGGTCTAAAGGGAGCCTTTAGACCCTAGAGCGCTAGGCCTGGCTATAGAGTAGACTTTCTCCTAAGATATAACAGGTCCTACTACTAACTTAGCCAGGAGATAACAGTAGGGAGGAGATAGTAAAGGTTATATATAAGGGTAAGGCAAAGGCATTTATAGAGAGATTCTTTCCTTTATCTGCAGCTAGGGCTTTAGGTTTAGAGATAAAGGCAGAGATAAGATACTATAGCAATAATTAGGTGGCTTCTGTGTTTATAAAGGAGGAAATTAAAGAAGTTATAAAGAATATAGTAAGTTAGAAAGCCTTAGGGCTGGATAAGCTACTAATAGGTTTTCTTAAGCTATATAGAGCAGCCCTAATATTATATTTAATACGTCTTACTAATGTATACTATAGTTTAGGACACCATCTGGCTACCTTTTAGCAAGCAAAGGTAGTAGTTTTACATAAACCTAGGAAGACCCCTAAGGAGTTGGGCAGACCAGGGGGGTAGAGGCCGATATTACTGTTAAATATAATAAGAAAAGTAATTAAGGGAGCTATTATAAGGAGGATTACTATTATAGCAAAGGAAGGCTATATACTACTAAATATATAAATAGGGAATAAAGCTAGCAGATTAATAAAAGTAGCACTAAGCATACTAAAAGAGATTATAAGAACGGCGTAGTATTACTAGGGAATAGCATTATTACTATAGCTAGATATTACTAAAGCATTTAACACTATTAGCTATAAATAATTAATCCGCACTATAAAGGAGTTAGAACTACTAGAGTAAATAGCTAGATAGGCACAGGGCTTTATATTAAAAAGAAGAGCATAATTAGCATTTAACGGACGTATTACTAAGGAAATCTAAGTTACTACAGGGGTTCTATAAGGGTTACTAGTGTCTCCTATCCTCTTCCTACTCTATATTATGCTACTATATTAAAGACTAGTAGCAGTAGAATTAACATTAATATTAGGGTTTTTAGATAATATAAACATTATAGTATATAAAAAAACGGCAGAGGAGATAAAAGTATAAATAAAAAAAGCCTAAAGAATATATAAGGAGTAGTTAAAAGAGTATAGGCTAAGGTTTAACCTAGGGAAGAGTAAGCTAATATACTTTATAAGGAAGAGGCAGGCGATTATAATAATAATCTGACTTAAAAGAGTAATAATATAACTAACATAATTAGTGTGATTCCTAGGGGTTTGGATTTACTAAAAGCTTTATTGGTTAACCTATATAAAGAAGGTGAATGCTAAATTATTATAGTAGAAGTTAGTACTTATAGTGCTGGCTGTATTTATATAGGGATGCTAACTAGAGTGTACAAGATCCCTTTATATATAGGTAATAAGAAGCATAATAGCCTATAGAGCTAGGATATACTATACCTATAGTGAGCTAGAAGGGGTAGTATAGGGGGTAGTAAAGGCATTTATAAGGGAATAAAATAAATGCTTAAGGCAGGTTATAAGGGCATATAAGGCAATACTAGTAACACTCTTAGAGACAGAAGTAGTAGTACTGCTAGTAGATCTGTACCTTAATTATATTAAATAATGATTCTACTAAAGACTTAAGGATAGTAGCATAGGCAAGAAGATATAATAGGCCTGTAATTTAATAGTATTATAGCTATAATGCTAAGGAAGAGGCTGCTAATATAATCACTATAAGGCGTTTCCTAATGCCCCCCCCCCCCCTCCTTAGTAGCCTTATAGCTAGATAGGAATTAGAGAGAAAGTGGGAAAAATAATAAATATAGTAAAGGTATAAGGCTTAGGTGAGAAGAGAATAGGCAAAAGTAATAGTAGTAGATAAGGAACCTAACTTTAAGAGCATAAAAAAGATAGTAAGGCTTTATAATAGCCTGCTAAAGTATAAATCTACAGCCTTAGTGTAGCTTTAAACGGAAAAAATAGGGCTAAATGCCTTCCTCTATAACAAACAGGTGCGTAAGGTAATATTACTAATATATTAATACTAGGGAGGAGACGAGGATATTTACTACCTTATCCTATTATGCCTAGAACATAACTATTTAAGGCTAATCCTAGTAGTGCTAATAATAAGAGACCTGCAGGAACTTAGAGCAGCGCTTAATAATAAGAAGCTGGCACTAAATATTACGAAGTAGGTGCTCTTAACTAGGCAACTTTAGCAGTATAGGTTAGCAGAGAAGCTTTATAAGGCGTGGTAGATTTATAATATTAAGGCCAGGAATAGGACTAAAGGTAACGGAAATAATAGAATAAAGAAGGAAGAGCTAGATTAAGAGGGGAGGTGCTTATAAGGGGTTTTTATTAATATACTAACCTTTTATATAAAGCATGACTACACTTCTGTTATTACCTGCAGTTCCGGGGGAACTGGCAGATATCTTATACTAATAGTTAAAAACAATAAAGACTTTATATTAAAGGCTTAGCGGGAGCTATATAGAAGAATATGGGTTTTCTCCCCTATCTTAGGGTTTTTCCTATATTAAGAAGTTAGTTGATGAACTAGTTAGTGGCTCTAGCTACCTAGCGTACATGAATAATAAGTATATTATTAAATTAGGCACTATAAAGGAGAAAAGGCTTATGATTAACATTATAGTGCTGTAATAGTTATATAAGCGAAGGGAAATCGCGGAAATCTAATAGATAAATAGCTATAATAACCTTACTAACACAATAATTAAGGCTTCCCTAAATAGAAGCCTTAAGACCTTTATAACTAAGAATGAGGCTTAGATTTAAGTAGAAGGTTAGGTAAAGAGACTAGTATTAAGCGTTAAAGCCAGAGCTGCTTAAGTGCGTAATAAAGAGTTTAAATTTAATAAATCTGAACGTGATTGATTAAGAGACTTTAAGGATGCTCTAGACTAGGGAAAAGTCATTCATTTAGGTAATATTTCTTATGTATCGCGACGTTGTTGATTTTTGCTTATTTGTTAATTTTTACGGATTTTTTACATGTTTTAGAGCGATTTCTCTTTTTTAATAAAGGGAGAGTTTGTAAGTATTAAAATTGCTTATCTTAAGGATAAAAGGAATATACAATAGTAACCGGGAATTATAGGTTATATGCACGATGCGCATGCCCTAATTAGCTGGATTACTATGTTATATGACCTAGGGTAGTACTGTAGCTATAATACCACACTTCTGTATTGTCCCCCTCTTTTCCCTTTAAATAATAACAACTATATAGAAATCAGACCTTTGTTACCCCCCCCTACGTTATTGCTGCAGCAATCACACCCTGTGAAACCAGCAATAATAATAGTAAATTAAAAGCTACCCTCTTAATAAGGTTTATATAAAAAACTAGGTATATTCCTTATAGAATATCTAAACAGATAGTAAGCAGAGTTAGTATGTTTAAAACCTTATATTTTGCTTTTACCTAGTTAAGTTTTTAGCTAAAATAGTTTATTTTTATATAATAAAGATTTAACTATATAAAATCCCTTATTTAGTAATACTTTATTAAGTACTAGAAAATGTTTACTATATCCTACTAATGTTATTATATAAAGTTAATTATAGCTTATACTATTACTATTTCCTTTTAAATATATTTTAAGAATAATATAGCTCTTCCCTTAAGTAAGATTAGGCTTTTAGTTTTATTTAATATATACTAAACTAGTTTAATATTAAAGCCTTTTAGCGCCTGGTTTACACTTATATTAGTTACTATAAAGATTTAGTTATTAAGTGCTATTTAATATACTAGTAAATAGTTAGCCTAATTATATTATAAGAAAGTAATAATTACTTATAAAACTGTCTATACCTTTTAATTTACTTATTTTATATTACTATTTATTTATAAATAATAGGATATAAATAGTAGTTACTTAATACCTATTTAATTATAAAGTATAATCTAAAAGCAACTAAGCTAATCTAAACTATTGTTATGGTCTAGCTAATGTGCGACTGCAGTATTAGTAACTATGAATAAGAATAATCTTCTTAGGGGAGAAGAGAAAGAAAAGATCTGTAATCCTTTTAGAACTCCTGCCTTTATAGCTTATTCTATTTACTATTATATAGCCTAAGTAAAGAGGCTAGAGTAAGATAGACCTAAATATATATAAGGTCTAATTAGCTAGTGTAAAGCTTAAGTTAAAAGGCTAACTTAGAGTATGTTAGTATGCGCGCCTAACTTATATTGCTTATATAGCTTGTAAAGTCTGGCTTCTATAATATAGTTATTCTTCTGACTATAAAGATCTAAGCCTTAAGCTTAAATCCATTATATAGCCCCCTTCTTACTACTAAAACGCTGTAATAGCAATGAAATATAAGCCTCCTTCTTTGTTATATTCTTCCTTAAGCTCCCCTAGGTATGCATAAACGCTAGTTTAATATGTAACCTACCTTTAACTAGTTATCTTGCTAACTAGATATGGGTTACTAGCCTCCTGTATTTCTAACGTCCGCATAATAATATAAACCCAGTCCCTGGATTTTCTTATGTTGCCTTTTATTATCCTTTCTTTATTAACTGTCTTGCTCTTGTTAATTCTCTTATTTGCATTTGTCTTAAGGATATAGTTGTTTCTTTTTCTTATGAAATGTTTTCTTTTTTCCTATAATATTATACCTATCCACATATAAGTTAAATATCCCTAGTATAATTCATAATATCTAGTTACTAACAGTTTTAATATAAGAAGCATGTCTGCCACAGTAGGAGCTCCTCTGCTACCCCCCCTAAACCATATATATGGCGGTCTTGCTATAATAGGCAACTTAGATAATAAAGATGCTGCTAGTGCTACTAAGTATAAAGCGTTCTGCATTTATTATGTAAATGACCTTTATGTCCGCGGGGAGGCTAAATACCTCCCTAACCCTTATAGCTATGCCTGCTATGCTTATTAAGTAAGTTATAGGAGTTGTCTCTAGGAAAGAGAGCTTTTATTAATAAACCCTAAGTTATAGCAAACTATTAAGGATATACGCCGACTTACTAGCGCTAGGCGCGTAATTAAAGTCCTAGCTATGCCTGTAGTGCCTAGGCATAGGGCCACCTAAGCTATTCTTATAGCTGAATTTATTTGCACTAAACGTTGTTTTAAGGACGCTCTAAGGGCTGCCTGTGCTACTGCTTCTACTGCTATTCTTGCTATAAGCCTCCTCCCTACTGCCTCCTCTGGTCCCCTCTCTATGCCTATTACCTCTATAGTGCTAATAAATATACTGCAGGCTGCTGATTTGTTAGTTAAGATGCACTAACTTTAAACCACTTTTATAGAGAGTACTATAGCTAGTAACTGCCTCCTAGAATATGCTAGGGTTCTTGCTAACTAACCCCTGTCCTTATCTAAGTAGCCTGCCCTTAGGACTACCCCTCCCTAACCTCCCTTTAGAGATAAGAGTTTTATTAAAACTCCCTATTTCCCTTGTTCTCTTAATCCTCCCTTAACCCCCCTTTCTCCCTTTAAAAATAGCTTCTATAGGGATATTAATAATACTATAACTAATACTATCTAAGAGGCTAAAGAGGAGGAGAATTACATCTAAGTAGTGTGAAAAGCAAAGCAAAAGCGCCTCTATAAGGAGGCTAAAGAGCGAAAAAAGCAGTAACAGCTGTGTGCTATTTTTTTTTTTTTTATATATAGGTTCGGACTTAGTTTATTTTTATAGAATTTTATAGATTAAATCTAGTTTGCCCTCTATTTGGGCCCGTTATAGCTATATATATTACCTTATTATGCTTTAAATCTCTTTAGTGCTGCTGTCTTTAGGAAACTTTCTAGGGGCTCCTATGTTAGCTAGGTGTACCTAACCCATTTAACTAGTATATCCCGTTGGTTTTTATAACCTTATACGTTTCTTGCTATTAATATATCCTTTACTTTATATTCTGCTAACTCTGGATTATTTTTATACAATAAGAGTGTTAGCCCTGGTTTAGAATCCGCTAGTAGTTATGATAAAAGCGGGTCAAATGTAGCCCTCTCTATTAAGTTTATATAAAAGACAGGGTATATGCCCTATAGGACGTTAAGTCAGATAGTAAGTAGTATTAGCGTATTTAAAACCTAATATTTTGCCTTAACCTAGTTAAGTTTCTGGCTAGGGCAATTAGTCTTAATATAATATAGATTTAACTACACAAAGTCTTCTGCCTGGTATTATTCCGCTAGTTATTAAGAAGCATTTGCTGCATTCTGTTATTATTATTATGTAAAGTTAATTACTGCCTAGGCTAGTGTTGTTCCCTCTTGGAGATATTTTAGGAATAATGCAGCCCTCCCTTTAGGTAAAGTTAGACTCTTAGTTGTGTCTAATACTTATTAAATTAGCTTAATATTAAACCCCTTTAGCGCCTAGTTTATGCTTAGCCTAATTACTATGGATATTTAGTTATTAAGCGCTATTTAGTAAGCTAGGAGATAATTAGCCTAATTATGTTGTAAAAAGGCAATAACTACTTAGAGGACTACCTGTATTTCTTAGTTTACTTATTCTATTCTACTATCTGTTTAAGGGTAATATAATATAGATAATAGCTGTTCTATACTTACCTTCTTATAAAGTATGGTCTAAAAACGGCTAAGCTAATCCAATCCGTGGTTAAAGATAATCTAGCAGGGAAAACTATGGAATTGCTACTAGTAGTGTTTAAAGCGTTCTGTGCATGCCTTAGCTATTATACTTGTTATTACCTCTAACTATATATACTTAGAGAGGCAATCTGTAATAACTATTAGGTAGTGTGGTAACTCCTTATTATATACAGGAAGATTAGTTATAAAATCCACTAATATCTGTAACTAGTAACGGTCTGCTACTAGTATAGGTTTTAAAAGCCTCTGTTAAAGCTGTTAACTCTTCCTCTTACTATAATAGTAGTAATTCTATATAAACTATGCCATGTCTTTTAACATCCTATCCTAGTAATAGTCTCTCTATAATGCCTGGAAAGTGGTATTCCTTCCTAGGTAACCTAATATAAGTAAGTTATAAACCCGTTATATAAGCAATATAGTAAGAGGCTTATATTAGGAAATCTAGAGCTGCCCCTGGAATTATAGCGCTCCTTAGGCGTTTAATATGTAATCCGCTATTTGAGATTTAGTCCCTATAGAGGCAGGAAATTTCTGCTTTACTATTTAAACTGCTCTTAATTTTATGCTATATAAGCTATTTATAGTAACTCCCTAGTTCTATAGATTCTAAAGGTATTTATCCTAGAAAAGGTTAGAACCTTATAGTAACGGCCCTGCTAAGTCTGTGCTAATAACGTCCTGTGTGATTATTTTATCTGGATTATTTTATCTGGATTATTATTATCCTAGTTACTATCCTCCTCCAGCTTGGCTGTTATTTGCACTCCTACTAGGGATATATTGCCTATATCTAGACTTTAAAACGGACGTATAATACACCCTATAGGACGGCTTCCTTAACCTTAATCTTGCTCCTATTAAGAGAGAGTATCTGGCCTACCTGCCTGTGTACCTAAATAATATTAGAGGTGAAAATTAAAAAGAGATAATGTTTCGGCCCATCTTACCTGCCTTTCTAACATCTCTTAAGGGGCTATAAAATATTCTAAATTTTTATAGTTAGTAAGAATTGTAAATAGTTGGGCCATACTTTGCAGTTCTGCCAACCACGCCTTAAGACAAGAAATAATACTATAGAGCTTTTTATTATAAATTGTATAGTTCCGTTGCGCTACCGTAAGTCATGCTAAGTAATATGTAATAGGCCGCCATATACCCTTTAAATTACATTATAAAAGGCATCTGCCTATTGCCTTATTAGAAGAGTTAGCTTTTACTTGCATCTCTAGGTTAGGGTCCTATTACATAAGAATCGGGGATGATATAAAAGCTGTCTTAAGCGCCTAAAATGCCTTCTTACGTTTAGGAGTCTAATAAAACCTAGCTACCTTCTTAGTAAGGTTAGTAAGGGGCCCTGCCAGGTCCGAGAAATTATCAATAAATTCCTGATAAAAGTTTGCAAAACCTAAAAAACTCCTTACTCTACGTACTAATTAGGGTGATTCCTAGTCCTAAATAGCCATAATCTTCTTTAGGTTAGGACGGACAGCTTTTCCTGCTTCTATAATAAATCCTAAGTATTTTACTTTCTAGACCATAAACATACATTTATTAATATCTAAATATAGCCCGGCTTGTTCTAAACAGCATAGAACTTCTCGTACTTTTTGCATATAATCCTTCTTTAAACCTTTAGAATAAATAAGAATGTCATCCAGGTAAGCCGTTATATAATCTCCTAATATATCCCCTAACGCATTATTAATATAATACTAAAAAGTAGCAGGTGCCCTAGCTAAACTAAATAGGCAAACCAGCTACTTAAATAATCTAAACCTGGTCTAAAACGTAGTTAGGCCTTTATCCCCTTATGCAACCTATAGTTTATAAAAAGCTATATGGATATTAAGTTTAGTAAAATACCTTGCCCTAGCTAGAGAGCAGAGCATCTTCTTAATTAAGGGGAGAGGATATTTATCCTAAACTGTAACTTTATTTAGTGCTTAATAATTAATATAGAACCACTAACCCCCCTTAGCTTTCTTAACTAGCAGGACTAAAGCCCTAGCTAAAGAAGAGCTTGCCTAGATCTAACCTTTATTCTAAAGGTTTATAATTTATTTTTAAATTTCTAGAAGCTGTTCTTAAGGCATATTATATAAGGGGGCTTAAAGGAGCTTTAGCTCTGTCCTATTAGGGTTTTTCTATAGCTAAATGTAATAGTCTGCGGTCCCCTAGTGTAGTGGTAATGTATTTGCCTTTTCTTTATTAAATAAGGCTAGGAAATCCTAGAGCTCCTTAGGTAAGCAGTCTATTAGGGCCTGAGTAGGGTCTGCTATAGGTATAACTATTAGTATAGAGGTTATATTCTGTAAGCTAGTAGCTAAGAACTATATATTTATTTATTTCTTTACTACTGCTTATTATACTATTCCCTTATAAATAGAGCCTAATATTTCTGTTATTAGATTATTAGTTTTCCTTATGGTTATTGCCTAAACCTAAAGATTTCTTAAAGAGCGGACTATAAGAGATTCTTATATAGCGTGAATTTTAATATTATATTGTTTTAACTAAGGGGTCCTTAAGATGCATAAACAGGTAAGTTCTGGTATTATATATATAGAAACTGGGAAACTCTATCCATTTATATTAGCCATAAATCGGGTAAACCTTAATATCTTTATAGGACCCTGATGGAAACCCTCTTGGCCCTGTTTCTTAATAGATATAGCTGTTTATATTTATTGTGGTTAGGCTAAATTAATTATAGGAAATCCCATACATTATGTAAAGGATTTGCTTATAGTAGTATAACTATTACAACCATTATCTACTTATACATTAGCAAAGGCTTCCTTATTAAACAGAACTAGTATTAAAAAGGGAGTTAAGTTTATATTTTTCTTTATCTGTTTATATGTGCCTTTGCCTATAGGTAGTATTTAGTAAGATAGCTTTCTGCCTTTTTTTACCCCCTTACTAAGCCTTAAGCTTAGGGGCTATCTTTTTCTAAATCCTCTTCTACTTTAGATTTTACTTAAGGGCTTGTTATTTTTATAATATAAATATTAGAATCCGGATAATATACTAGAAGGAGGCGGCAAGCCTTTGCCTAGTGGCTAGTGGTATTATAATACAGATATTAGTTATTATCTTTACAGGCCTGTATTGTTTCTGCTAATACCTACTTAGCACGGGTTTTGCCTGTGTTTTAGTGCCCTATAGAAGACATAATATTTACTCCTATTATCTATATATCCCTATCCTTTTTATAAGATATGCCTAAAGGGAATCTAGTTTACCCTTTATGTTTAGTCTTTAATTATTCTTTTAGGTTATAAGACTTAATATTAAGGGCAATACCCTAAAGTCTTACTACTGCCTGTTTATAATTAGTACAGGGGATATCCTGCCTTATATAGAAATCATATATCTTTTTATTTAAGGCTATGTATAGTTTTAATAATTTAATAGAATCTGCTTATTTACATCCTTTAGCAAGAACTAATTTTTGTTTAAAACAGATAAAAAAATCATTAAATTTTTCGCTTAAGCGTTATTTTACTTAGTTAAGTTTAGTAACAGTATGTTCTTATTAATAAGGGTCTATAAATAAGGAGTTAAGATATCCTAAAAAATCATCTAAAGAGTAACTAAGGGTTTCTCTAGCCTTAAAGAAAGGAGCAACCCAGGCCCTGACCTTAGCTGATAGATATTGGTATATAAAACACTATTTATCCTAAGTGCTTCTAATAAAGTTATTATTAGCTTGCAGTTTGTAAGCTAAGAGGTTGCGCTATGCCTAGTATTTAATTTAATTCCTATTATATAGGTTACTTATATTAAGGGGCTTTCTCTTAGGTTTTTTCTCTATTAAAGGATCTTTATGTTGTCTGCCTGCGCCTAAGGCGCCTACACCCTAGGTAAAGGGTGTGGCTAAAGTGGTTATAATCCTAAGCTACTTAAATAATATTATAACTTAGTTAGTAGTGTCCTAGTTCATCTGCTTATATATGGCTATAATATATTAAAGCCTTATTAATTCCTGTATGGCGTCTATCCCTACTAAATTGCCTGCTGTATTAGGCCGTATTGTGCCCTGTTATGTTTTATTTATATTAAATGTTACCTCTTTATAAAACCTATAAAGGTTTCTAAAATAAAAACAAAAGGAAGAAGATTATATGTTATAGTCTAGCTAATATGTAACTATAGTATTAGTAACTATAAATAAGAATAATTTTCTTAGGGGAGAAGAGAAAGAAAAGATCTGTAATCCTTCTAGAACTCCTGCCTTTATAGCTTATCCTATCTATTATTATATAGCCTAAGTAAAGAGGCTAGAGTAAGATAGACCTAAATATATATAAGGTCTGATTAGCTAGTATAAAGCTTAAGTTAAGAGGCCGACTTAAAGTATATTAGTATGCATGCCTAACTTGTATTACTTGTATAGCTTGTAAAGTCTGGCTTCTGTAATGTGGTCATTCTTCCGACTGTAAAGATCCGAGCCTTAAGCTCGAATCCATCACAACTATAATTAAAAATAATCTAGTAAAGGAATCTATAAAAATACTACTAATAATATTTAAACCATTTTATGTGCTGGTTTCACAGGGTGCGATTGCTGTAGCAATAACGTGGGGGGGGTAACAAAGGTCTGATTTCTATATATTCTTATAATTATCTAAAGGGAAAAGAGGGCATTATCAGATGGGGTTACTATTAATGTGCCATAAAAAACCACCAAAAAACACCGCGGATACGACGCAGTATTACGCCTAAAACGGAAAAGAAGCATAGAATTAGATTTCTTATTATTAATTACCCCCCCTAGTAATAGTATATTATATAAGGGGAGTAAGCAGTATAAGGGGCATAATAATTAATAAATTTTTATATAGATTTGTAATTAATAAAGAACAGGATACTACTTAGGAAGAAATATAGCTTTAAGGAGAAAATCCTAGAGTAGTAGTAGCATAGGAAAAACTAAAGAATAAAATAAAATTATTAAAGGAATTAATAATAAAAGTTATTTTAAAGGCAGAAATAATAAAAGTATAGGCTTTTATTAAAACTATAGTATAAATTACTATAAATATAGAATGGAAGATAGCCTAAATAAGAATTAGTATAGGAGGCCTATAGGCTTTAATTATAAAGGCAGTTAATAGTAAGGTAGAAACTACAGTTAAAAAGGCAGTTAAGGAGGCAATAAAGGCTATTCCTAGGACTAAATTAGTAGTTAGAGGGACTTAGGTAACTATTATAGCTTATAAAGTTATAAGGCAGAATATAATAATCCCTTTAGCCTAAACAGAGGGTATAGTAATACTAGCCTGCTATTACTAGGAAGTAATAGTAAAGGAAAACACTATTAGTAAGGCAGTTAAAAATAGATTGCTAGAAGAGATTATAAAGGCAGTAAATAGTGCTATTAGTATAAAGGAGGCAGTAGTAGCATACTAACTATAAAGTAAAGACATAGTTATTATATTTACTAAAGCAGGGAGGAAATAAAAGGAAAATATAGCCTAGGTAAGAGTTACCTTTAGACCTAAGGCAGAAGTAAATAGGAAGATATTTAGTGTAATTATTAAGGGATTTCTAATATAATTAATAAACTACATTATAATTAAGGATATAAGGAAGAACATTAAAAAAAAGAATAGTTTAAACACAGTAAAGATAACAGTATAGAAGCTAAAGGGAATAATAATAAGGGCACTACTAGTAGTTAGTATTAAGGGCACTAAGGCAGCAAACCGCCTATGCTATAGGGGAATAGTATACTAAGTAGAGATTTTTAATGCTAAGCTATATAATAAGATAATCCACCTAAAGTAATATTATAAATACTATAAGATTAGGTATATTACTAGGTATTATAAGGAGGAAGTAAGATACAGCAGATATACTACTAAAAAACACCCTAAGGAAAAGAGAACTTACCTAATATTAACAGGTAAGGTATAGGAGAAATGCCTAAATTATACAAGGGCATACCTAGTATAGTCTTAGCTATGCTTAGTAAGTAATAATAAATAGCAGCAGGTTAGGGAGGCTTATGCTATAAGGCTGCTGTTCTTTTATAGCCATTAGCCAGAGGTCGCAATAGCTGCCATAGGTAAGGGTTATTATAGAGAAGAGACCGGGGGATTAATAAAGAGGCAGCTAAGAGGAAGGAGCATACAACTAAGGGGCCCTTTTACAAGATAAACCTATAAGCTATAATTAAAATAATAAAGACTAGCAGAGAAAGGCATAATACTAGCCTTTTTATAACTAATAAGAGGGTAAAACAATACCAGAGCCAGCCCAACCAGGGTGCTCTAAAGCATATAATAAAGTATATAATTAAGGTTATATACTAGAATATATAAAAGAAAAGCAATTTAGTATATTTAGTATTAGGGTATAACATTAGCCCTAAGGTAATAGCCATTTAGAAACCAGGAGGTTATAATAGTATTGTTAAGCTTTATAGTGCATTTTACCACTAAAGCTTACAGGCAAGGCTAGATTACCTGGCCTCTTAAAGGTTATCAACTAACCTTCCGGATTACTGGAGATCTAGGGTGCTTACATAAGCATATTTAAGTCCATTAGGAAGCCCCTTTCCAGAGGATTCTAATGGTATCTAAATGTACCCTAGATGGGAAGAAACCAGGGAGATACGCCCTGTAGAATTGTGTGGAATTCCTTGGAAGTAGGATGACGTATGCTCTGGTGGGTCTTAGTGGGTTGATTAGAAATCAACCACTTCCTTTCCTTTCCATTCTATTCTTTTCTATGTTTACTATACCTAATTAGGCTAGTAACCTATAGTGGGTATAGCCCCACTTTTCTTCTATTCTCTGTGTATATAAGGAGGCTTTCCCTCCCTACCTTAGATAGATTTTC